>JAUZNJ010084408.1:0-23439 GCA_034780135.1 Jordanella pulchra
TAATTTTAATGAGATTATCATGGTTTACTCCTTTAGGATACTTTTCTGTTTTATTTGATTTTGGTCGTGGGCAAGACTCTGTTTGGATGGAGTAAAGAGTGGGTAACAGTAGAGAAGCTGCAGAGAGGTGTGTTAAGGTGTGTAATCCAATATTAGGTATCGGACCAATATCTGATATTAATATCGGATCGGGACATGCCCAATTTTGATCTTTACATTTTATGCATTTTTGCTAAAGTCTGATTTAATTTTTATCAACCAACAGAACGACAAGTCTAGAAAGATAAAGGGAAGTTGATTACTTGATCTTCAGGCCAATTTGACTGCAAACAGAAAGTCTAAATCATTTATAAGATTATAAGAAAATTAAAGGATGGAAATAATCTTTAAAATAAAATCCATATTTAAAGTACTCCTCCTAAATCTCCATTAATATTAAACTGGTTCATCATTGCTGACATTAGAAAACAAAAGAAAGTAGTACTGCTCCAGATCCATGGAGCAACAGGAAGTGTTTTATCTTAGACTTAAACACGCTATCCCATGTTCTTCCTTTCACTTCCACATGCGGCTCTATTTATATAGAAATGGAGGCTGGAGGGTGTGGCTTCTGCCTCAAGGTCATGAATGACTGCTATCTATCACACAGCCGGGCTGTCTTGACCTCTGTGTGAGCCATGCCGAGTCAGAGACCGACTGTGTGATAGATGGAGGAACAAGGAGGACACACGAGGGGCTTCTTATCTTAACTGTCGAAAGCAATAAGGGGAGGAAGTCTGTGAATCTTAGGAGGGGAAACGAAGAGGAGGAGGATTCAGAAAGAATATTAAAAAAGTGTCCGACCGTCCCCCCAAAGTGCTATTTTCATCTGAAGTGTGGCGCAGGTCCAGCTGTATGATGTTCCATGGGGGTCTGATGAGCTCGGGGCCCCCCTGCGGAGCCTCATCACTCCGTAGGTATTGCCGGCTCCTCTTCCTCTGCTCCTGGGGACAGAGGAGTGAATTACAGCAGGAGTCTCATGGAGACGGTGCGCAGGGTTTCTAAACAAATGGCAAAAGCACATTAGTGAAACCTTGGCATGCTGGGTTATAATTAGACCTTTTTCCCCTCATCATCACTCACCTGACATGCAGGAGGGTGAGCTTCTAGTTCTGATGCTTGTTGGACGAATCAAGAAGCATATCTTCCCATTAATACCTACTAAAGTATCCAATTAACACCAGAAATCTCAAGTTGTCCCTTAAAATCCACACCCTGTCACTCCCAAATCATCTTAATAGCATCTTTTTTCATCTGCTCTTGCAGTAAAATGATTTCTCTGAAGGCGGAGTGCTGATTGCTGTTGTTGAATTTTTTTTTTCCATTTAAACTCTTTCTGTGCACGTGTGAGAAGCTCGGCACACTTTTTTATGTCCTAAAGCGCCTAAATTCTGCTCTGCTCCTCTAAATTCCTCCTCATCCTCTTGTTAGCTTCCATATCCAGATGGTCGGATTTGTTTCCGAGGATAAGCCGTGGGAGATTTTAAGTGAGGTTTCCCGTCTGGAAGTGGGAAATGAAAGCAAAGTATAGGATCCTATCCTTGCCTGGTGTCACCTTTTGTTACCTGTCTCTGTTCCTTGATCCCCTCAAAGCACACATATGTCCTCCTCACTGCTGTGCGTAATCTGGTCCCTTGCTCCCTGACTCTGGAGCCGGGTGAAGCCGTCGGTGAATGATCCCTATTATGGGGAGGTAATGGAGGTCTCTGCAATGTCATCACCTCTGGTTCCTCCTCTCTATGCACATCGTGGTTTCCCACATCTACAGAAAGTCTGGTGATGGAGCCATATGGCTGCCATCACTTCTGTGTAGTGAGGCTTCTGTACCTGGGGGGGTATGGATTGGAAAACTGAAAAGGGGGGAAGACGAAACAAGGTTTAGAGGTCCTAATTATTTGGATTACTGATGTATGATTTTAGGATCTTTACATCCAACTGAGAAATCATAATCAATTTACTTTCATGTAGAAACTATTTTAAATCTGTGAAAATGTACAATTAATCAAAGTTAAAACAGTAAACTTTTTACCACTTGCTATATCTTTTGGGTTCAGTATTTATTTAAATAAAGCATGTTCTACTTCATTAAATATTTAGTTCTGATGTCAAAACTAAATCTTGTTAATACATTGGAAGGTATTACTGGCTGGTAGGAGGCTCTCTCAGTTTCAGCAGTTAAATATGAAGAATCAATAATCAAGTTTGCCTTTGTCAAAATGCACATTTAAAGCACAGACAATAATTAAAATCACATCGAAAAACAAAGATGGAGCATCTTTGGGGGAGATTAGAAAAAATTTGGAGAACAAAAAGCCACCTGTACATGAATGTTACATGTAGTATTTAATATTTACAGAAGATGGAGGTTCTGTTGCACAGTCTATGAAACTGGCAGGAGGTTTAGTTAGTTAAATTAGTTTTCTTGCAGGGCTGTTTGGTGTTTGCTTGCAGAGGGACGATTACCTTCATAGCTTTGGGGAAAAAAAACGTGTCAGAGTCTTTATTGTAGATGTTAATGTTCCTGAATAGTTTTTCTGATGGAAGTGAAAATAAATAAAAAAATATTTTGGTTCCATTGTACTGGGCCAAAAGATTTTTTCTTTTTTAACATTAGCTAAAAATGTATTGAACATACAAAATGTGCTACTCTTTTTCATTTAAACAAACAACAAAACAGACTATGTTTTATCTTAAATGCATGTTAAACAATGAATGAATTTCAAATTTGAAAGTATCAGGA
Organism: Jordanella pulchra; assembly: GCA_034780135.1. Taxonomy (NCBI): domain Eukaryota; kingdom Metazoa; phylum Chordata; class Actinopteri; order Cyprinodontiformes; family Cyprinodontidae; genus Jordanella; species Jordanella pulchra. Next base: position 2,780 of record JAUZNJ010084408.1, read on the forward strand.
GTTTGTACCGTTGTGTTTGCTCACATAGTGTAGCTAAAGGTTGTTAGCTACTGGCAAAAACTACTGGGAGAAACGCACAACAGAAATCTGTTGGTTTTTAATGTTTACAAAAAGTAGAAGTATTGTTCTGATGATACAGAACGTCTAACTAAGTAGATCTTGTTGAGATGAAATGCGTATCTATTTTTAAAGAGAAAAAAATATAGATATTTTTGCTCTCCTGCCTTCCTATAATCTCTACTGTCTTCCACTCTATTGTCATTGTTTCCTTACTGCTCTGACTGTTTTCTTCATGCCATTGTGTCTGGCTCTTTTATGTGTGCGAGTGTCTTTGCGTTGTTGCGATTGTCACATCGGATAAGCCGTGGCTGTATGGAACCTTCACACACACTATTTGGATGCAAACCAGTGCTAAGACACTGCTGTGGCTTCGTGCTCATCTCTCTCTGGGTGTGTCTTTCTGTGTGTCTTCCCGTCTGGCTCCCCTAACCAGCAGAAAATTTCCAACTCTAACAACTCTCTTTGTTGGAATCACCTGAGTTTTATTTTTCTTTTCAGCGCCAAGCCTGTTTGTAAATGAGCGTTCTTGCAAAACCGCAGCTGTACTTTCCCTTCATCTTCTTTAATCTGTGCATTTTCTCTGGCAGCACACTTCTACTCATATTTAAGCATACAGAAAAGAGGAGAAAAAAAAAGCACACACTGCTCTCCTCCTTCTTGTAGCCCACATCATTGCCTGGCAGGGGTGATTTTATATTCATGCTGGCCTACTTTGCCTTCCTCCCTTGGCTCTGCACACACATACATCACACATCTGCTGTACTGGAAGTATAACTGACTGTGGTAGCTATTCATCATGCTGTGTGCTGCAGTGGCCGAAGGTTGATTATAGCCAACTTTGTACTGTGCGTATGTGTGTATGTTCATACCTGGTTTCCTGCACTCTGCATGGATCCCCTGCAGCTTGGAAAACACAATCACTGGTTGTAACTAGTCCTTTAACACTGTATTTAGTCTGGTTAGGACATCCACACTCTGTATCAAACATTTCCAGCATCTCCGCCCCCTTCTATTTATTCTCTGCACGGAGAGAAAAATAAATCAGGACTTCTTTCTCCCCTTGTTTAAATAAACTTTGGCTAGCGATTGCAGATGAGAGTTATGTTATCCAAAGGACTGGTTGTAGTAAACCCACATCAGCAGATTTACAAAGCTATAGGTGGACCAGGAAGTAGATTTGAATCAATAGTCGAGCTGGATATGAGAAGAACTTTTAAAAAATGTTTAAATACGTAAAGAAAACTGCAGGATTTGTTGCCGACACAATGAACGATATGTTGTATCGTCAAAGGAAGTAGGAATGGTTTAGTTATCTATTATCCAACAATATCATTCTCTAGGTTGGATTTAAGCTGTTGTGAACAACTGATATTAAAGGCCTTTGTACTCTTCTCGAGCTTGGTTTATATTGGCAAGAGAGCGCGCTCTAAAAGTGAAGCAATCATGGCGTTCCACCTCTGAGTGCGGAGTCTCACTTCTAGGTCCTCCAAATTTTTGTAAGTTGCATGCCAGCCTTGTTCCAAATGGCAGGATATAAAGCTGTCCTCCATGGACAAGTTCGGCAGTTTGGTTAAATACTGTTTTTACTGTTTACTCAAAGATTGAAAACGGCGTACAATGGTGAATTTATTGGCCAAGCTTGTGGTTCAAACAAGGATTTTAGGTTCTGTTTCCATCCCATCTAGTATAAATAAAATATAAAAAAACTACCCATAGTATATAATGCATTCAGCTTTTATTTAGTAAACTAATGTCTTTTTTGCAAGTACTGCATTTACGGCCCCGTCAACTATAAACGTGTAAGGGAGGTATTCCTTGAGCATGTGGTGAAATTTTATAGGCTGGAAGGTGTTTTGTTGTTTTACATTCAACAGCAAGAAAGTGACACCTTTCTTTCATTCTTTGGGCAAAACCTTATAAACAAGTTCTGGGGGGAGTGAAAAGGCAACAAAAAAAATGAGCGGATTTTATCAAAATAAAAAAAATGTTGGCTTTCTATAAAGTTGACAAGATGGTCCTCTAAAAAATGTATTGTTTCAGGTGAAAAAAAAGGAAAAAGTCTTCACCAAATGATGTCTGTAGCTGTGGCCCACTTTTGAGAGCAAACAGTTTTATTTTACGGTTGTACCAAGCAAGAATAAAACTGACTGTATTGGTTTATCCAGTTATTAAAACCGATCAAAAAGGGGTCAAGGCTGCTCTTGAGCAGAAGTTGAATGTGGCTGTCTCAGCATTTATTAGTTGAATGCACCCTGGAGGTGCATCTAAGAGGAAAGCAGTGTCAGATAGACTCATCCAGACTGTTTCAGTGCACGGTTGCATGTTAGTTGCTATTTAAAGCTTCGGTGGTATTTTAGGCCTTGGCGATAGTCATACAGTTTGGTTTTTGTTTCATTTTTTAATCACTTTAGCATATTATCCTCAATGCTGATGATGAGATTGTGGCTTGATGTTTTTTCAGTTGCGTTGAACTGTTAGAGGAGGCACATAAAACTGGTTCAGTCCAGCTTTCTTTTTACATCATCTTCACATTTCTCCAATTCTACATTTTAGTTCATCACAAAATGTTTTGGAACTTGACAGGTTTACCAGAAATCCCTGTTTCTACCTGCAAGCACCTAAACAGTGTAAGAAGAAGCTTTCAGGTGCTCTAAAGTTTCTGCAACATATTTGAAGCATTGGTTTCCTCCTGTGTTTAGATACAGACTTAAACAACATACCAGACTTTCTGTACTTGTGTTTTATTTCCTGTTGTATAACTTGTAATTTTGTAGCTTTATTTTTTTGCTTACACAGTGCCCTATAGTGTTTTCAGAAAGCACTTATAAATAAAATGTATTATTATTGTTTTTTTTTTTTTTTTTGACGAGTTTCAACAAATAAAAAGGATTGAACCAAAACTTTCTGCACCTTCAAGTCATCCTGTAATATTAATTGATGTCATAATTTGGTCATTTTTTGTGACATGTGAGTCACCGTTCTTTAGTTGTTGTAGTGGTACGCGTGTTTCACACATGATGTGTAAGAGCTGTAGCGCTCACATGGCCGCATTTTTCACCACGACAAAATAATCCATGGCAGACTGATTTATAACGTGTTCAAATCCTACAGTGTGGAAAGGTGACGTTGGAGCGTTTTTCTCCTATGGAAGCATGTCTCCCAGCACTGTTCAAAACAAAAAGCTGATATGCTGTGGAGTGACAGAAGTATAGGTGCCATCGGCCTTGTGCTTTAGATGATATTGGCTTTAAAATCCTGCTGTATTACTCAGAGATCTAGACTAACTATTTGCTGTGATTGTACGGCTGCATCTCACGTTTTTCCCTTAGGTGGACTCAAATGACATTTGATTTTTAAAATGTTCTTATACAAAATATTGACTTGATATATAAGATAATAACTATATCTTCAATAAAGCACAGATTTATTACACCTTAAGAATTGGTACCTGATGTGTTTACCAATCTGTCTGTGTGATTTGAATGAACTGTCCTTGTAAAGTGCCTTGAGATGACATGTGTTGTGATTTGGCGCTATATAAATAAACTGAATTGAATTGAATTGAATTGTTTCACTGAGAAAATAATTTAAATTGAAAATATCTCCAAATAAATACAAAAATAGAAGAGGAATGAAAGTCTAAATTAAATACTCAACTTAAGAGCTTAAAGCGTAACTTAAGCTGAATATCTCAGTGTCTCCTCTGGTTAACTACTGTACTTTGGTCTTATTGACAGCTCTATTTTTTTTAATTTATTTATGGAGAAACTGAATGATCGCAGCAACACCAATGAGGACAATTTCCAAAAATGTTGTTAAAATCATATTAATTAAAGCTAAAAAATGAAATGGGAATAAAATGTTTGTAACAGTAAATTTAATAAAGGCAGTTTTCTACTTATTCAGTTTATTTCGTTGAATAAATCCTTATTCCTTGTCTCAGTCACTTTCCAGGAGGATTTTCATGAAAAATGTAATGGATGAGAAAAATATTATGTGTCGGTTTCTTGTATTAAATATAAAATGCAAAAAAAATAAAATAAATAGAATAAAATAAGGAAGACCAATCAATTAAATGAGAGCTCTATCTGAAGCTCGTTTCACTTCCTTTACCACTGATTCCTGTAATGGCCGCCTGTCTTTGAAGAGTCCACCATGTTTTATTTCAGAGACAGAGATTTGTGAATTACTTTGCAATATTGCAAAACCTACAATAGCGCACACGTGTTTTTTTGGGGGGTGGGGCTACGTTTTCTTTTTTCCTGGCTGGTGTAGTGCAGAGGGGCTGACGGAACCAGCCAGTGCAGATGTAACAGACACTTACAGTAAACCAGCGATGTTTCTTTCTGAAGTTCATGGGTGTCTGGCAACATAAGGCTTATGATCCACAGGGAGACTTTCAGAGTCGGAGAGTTTTCAAAAGAACTTCTTTGGAACGGCTGGTCTCACTGGTGGGACCCAAGATTTTGTTTTCTGTCACACTGTTGAGAAATGAGGTCACATGTGCAACCAAATTGGTCACACTGCAGAGTGCTGTTACTTGTGATGAATCAGATACAGTTAGAAATCGTTGGCAGTCACCCTCCTAAAATGCAACGAAACAAACCTGGTAAATGAAAAAGAACTTTGGTACTTGGGCCTTTTTCAGAGTTAAATTTAAAGTCGTAAAGTTGTTTCTCAGACTATAGAGAACTTCAAGACGTCTGACAAAGAATTGTCTACTAAGAACTACGCTGGAACTTCACAATGTGATTATAAACAGTTACGATGCAGCTTGGTCAGTAGGAGCTTTATTTGAATTATGCTGTTTCTGGAGAGGTTGCATCGGAGCTATGACGGGTAATGTTTTATCTGAATCATAAGTGTTCTTCTCCGCCTGTTATTTCTCCAAATTTCTGGCCTTCCCAGGGAAGAGACGGTACGCTCTCAAGACTACATGTGCACGCTGACGAAGTGCAGTGATATTTGAGAATGGACTTTGTGTTGAAATGACCTTTTCTTATAAAATTGTTTTTTGCGAGGGAGTTTGACATTTGACATCATCTTCATCTGGGAACTAGAGTTTCCCTTTTTTCAAATTTTCTTCAAAGCAGACTCCAATGAATGAAAAAAAATATATTTATATACTTTTTTTTCTGTTGTGTGGAATAGGTAAAGTCTAAGGCTTATAACAAGGCAACCAAGATCAAGCCTTTATGTTGATTGTGTATTGCTGTTATATCCTTTCATCACAGCTGCGGCTCTAGATGATTCTCTTCAAGGTTATTTTTTTTAAGCACACATCTCAGGTGACTGCAACTGCGTCTGTTTTACCTCAAACAAGAGGACTGTGAAGCTTTGTGCTGGCGTCTAGACAAGCTGTTTGAGATGGGTTTATAGAAAGAAGGGAAAACAGCAGAAGAAGCTGAGGTTGTTTATTGGTTAGATTTTGTTTAAACTTCAAGAAAAAAACCATCATATTTAAAGTAGAGATTTTCAATTTTTCTTTCATTTTCTAGTCATGGTTTGAGTTTTTTGGAGTCAAGTGAGGTTTTCTGCTTTAAGTCCAAGTCGATTATCAAATCTTTTCCTGCAGATAACGTCAATCTGTGGAAGGCAAGTCAAAGTATAGTTTCAGCTCTTTTTAGGGTCAAGTCCTCATCAGGTCGCAAATTCAGGCTAAATTCTCCCACCTAAAATTATGGCTCAATTCTCTGATGAGCGAAATCAAATATCACATCTACTCTAACCTTTGAGGTTTTAACTTCTTGATCTTGTTTCCAAAGATTTAATTCAACCAATAAAAGTACATGCTTGTGCATGCATTTAATTAATACTCTGATCTTAAATTCCAGAGTCACCACGGTCTAAACTTGCACTAATGCAAAAAAATTAAAATAATAAAACAATAAGGTAAATAAATGTAATACGGAGTGAAGAAACAATTTCACCATTATTGTGATGGTAAGGGAAATGGAGACAGATAGTTATAAACCGTTAATAGCCAAAAGACCTTAAAAACCTCTTCTTTATAAATCCAATTCATCTTTTTGCACAATATGCAGAACTCTGTCTGTGCCTTACTGGAAATGCTTGCCTGGGGGTAGCTTTAAATAAAAACAAATGAACTTACTGGTATGAATACATGCTGTGAACATGACTGTATTTGGTCATTTGCGTACACAAACCTACAGGAGACGTCTTATTTCTTAATTAGTGTAATGTTTAAAAAAAAAAAAAAACGCAGCAAGCATATGAATCTGTTCGGTTATTGAAAACACTTTTGCATCTTTATGCAGTTTTTTTTTTTCCTGTTTCCTCCTCTCAGACCTGTGGTTCTCCTTCCTAATATCATGTGTCTATCCTGTTAGTTCTCTGTGTGTGGTCCTTGTACAGTAAGTCAGCCATGTTCAGTAAACCCTTCAGCCTTATTCCGTGTGTTCCTGTGTCTGCGCACAGATTTGTGTGTTTCTTTTTTTGACCCTGTCTCATGATGATGGATTACTGCGACCCGTCGGAGCTGCTTGCTGCGTCTCTTATCCTCCATCAAGTGTGCCTCAGTGAAACGGCTCTCTCCATTGTTTCAGGGAACAGGGGATCGGACGGAGGGAAGCACATGCATGCGAGAGTCTGTCTCTCAAACAGAGAAAACAAACAGATTAGTGGTCATGAATTGCCACCAGCTTGGCTTGAGTCAGGTCTGCAGGGCTTATCTGGAGACCTCCAGCCTCAGCATCAGCTACTCTACACCTGCCTCATCACTCAGATAGATGCAAACACCCTCACTGGCATCATTTAATGCTGTATGTTATGTTTTTTTTCCAGTTTTTACTAAATGAGATGATTTGGTTCAAATCTGGAGACGAGCACTGAAAGTCTCGTTAGGGAGCTAACAGCAATGCTCCATTCCTTCCTCTCACATGGTGTTACACACCAGGACGCCTTGACGGCACCATGACCTGTCAGTCATTAAAAATCAAGTCATTAAACTGATCAGGTTCTCAGAGCTCATGTTTTATAAAGATTCCTGTTGATAACACCAATGATGTTATTGTTTTTGGGGAGAATCTCATTTCTCTTTTAGAGCTATAATTAAAAGCTTTATAAATAATTTCTTCTAGGACTCTTACAATGAAAAATAATCATTTCAGAAATAGAACAGTTCTCCCTGTGTGCATCCTAAGGACTCCTATCAAGCTCTGCAAGTGGGAAAAAATAAGTACTGAACGTAATTTATTAGTACCGTCTAAGAATAAAGGGGAGTTTCCAAACCCTCTCTTAATCCTAACTCTAAAAAACTCCCACACTGTTCCATTAAAAATAAAAGTTTTTACCCATTTTATAGCTTTGTAAATGATCCTTATTGCTATGTGAATTTAAGTCCAACTTCTTGGTTGTTTTTGTATCATTGTTACTCACAGAATGGCAACAAAAATGGTCCTTTAGTTCTTAAACATGGTGTGGTTTCGATGTCCAAACATAGCGTTGAGGCTCACACACTTGGATTAAATAGTTGATAAAAGTGATAATGAATACAATTTGATGAAAACGAAGCAATGAAAGTCAGGCGTTGCTTCAACAGAATGAGTTCTAAAAATAACCTCAGCAATAAGACCTGGACCAACTGATGCTACCATTAAATTAATATTTCAATGCACAACCCTTTGAGGGACTTCTGCTCCTCTCAGCAGTTATTTTGGTCGACTACTTATGAACAAACTTCTCCAATTGTCTCAGGGTTGAAGGGAGCCTTTTTCTGTCTCTAGAGCTGATGTGTCTTGGCACAAAGTTTCATTTTTCTCTCATCTTTCCATCGGACATTCTCCCAGAAGCTTTGTAGCTCATCCACATGCAGTTTGGCTTTTTTTCTGATTTGTTTTTCAACATTGGTCTCCTAGCTTGTCTCTCATTTAGTCCACTTTGGCTCAAACAATGACTGATGTTGCGATCTGACTCTGATGCTACATGAGCATAAAGTTCACCTTTAATCTCTTTAGAGGTTTTTCTGGACTCTTGTTACTGTTGATACGACCCTTGTCTTTAGTTTGTCATCAGTTTTTCTCCTTCAGCCACATCCAGGGAGGTCAGCTACAGTCTCATGGATCTTAAATTTCTGATTATGTGCAATTTAATTCACAGGAACGTCAAACTACCTGGAGATGGTGTGTTTTTTTTTCTCTATTTTTTAAAGATACTTCCTTTAACCTAATGCAGGATAATTTCTCTTGGGTTCATTTAGAAAAGGCTTTTGACTGTAGAAGGTAAAAAAATGTAAACGTTCTTAATCATAAATATATATATCAGTTATTGTTGTATTCATGATAGACGTTTTATCATTTTGGTGTTAACTGTGATTTTAGGAGCTTATGGTTTAGGATGTTCTCAGCATCATTCATGCTTGTGGTTTTCCTCTGATGAAAAGACACCAGCTAACAACATGGATTCAGCCTTTCCTTTAATGCTGTTCCCTCTGCTCTCTGTGGCCGAGGATTCAGTACTCCTGTACGTCTCATTTGTTTCCTGCTGTCCCTCTAAGGGTGAGCTCTCAATCACAAACTCCCTTTCATGCTGCCTGGCTGATATCCTCTTGGTTTTCCTCTTTGTTCTTTATTTTCTCTCTCTCTCTCTGATTCTCACCACTTCAGATGTTTTCTCTCTTTCTTTCGCCTTTCCCCAGCCTGTCTGTGCCCTGGTGAGTTAAAGTGCTTTTTAATGATAACTCTCTCACTCTTCACATAAATCATAATGGTTTCTGTTCTGCTATGGTCCAGCTCTTAAACAACTAAAGAGTAACTGTTCATGTATGTTACTTTTATATTTCCTTTAAACCTGGTTGGTTGAGTTGATGGTAAAACCTCTTCATGCTTGTTCAAAGATTCAAAGAACTTCTAACATTGTCTGTTTTTAGATCTTATCAGTGTTTTCTTAAATACATGCTGTCTATGGTGTAGGTTTTTTATGGGCTAACACTGAAGCAGTATAAGAAACCCTGACTGCAGTGTTTGTGTTAAAACTTTCAATAATAATAATAATTTAGCATTATATAGATATTTAATGGCTATAGTTGTAATTTTGCCACCTGTACAGCTGTGATATCTATGTGAATACTGTGTCATTTGCCGGGAAGGAGTGGGAGGTTAGTTTTAAATTTGATTTAAATGTTTTTCTAAGTCGATACAATCAATAAAAAAACAAACATTTAACAACCAACAATGGTTTAGAATTTAGTCTCTTTTAGAGAAGATAAAGATTTGCTATGTTGGAAAAAAAGAGATCAAGTTTTTCCTTTACGTTTCTTTAATGATTACGTTACTTAAGGTTTAGGTCTCCAACAGTTGATTCTATTTTCTTCAAATCATTGATCCTTCAGGTTTATGGAGTTTTCTCTTTCTCTTTGCTATAAATTGTTTAACGTTTAGGTTTTTAAATTGGGTTCCATTTTTTTTTTGAGTTTTTACAGCACTAGTGGCCCGTTTTTTCAGACAGTAGGCTGACAAGGGGTATGAGAGAAGGGGAGAGACATGCGGGAAAGGACCACAAGCCGGATTCGAACCCAGGTCGCCTGCATCGAGGACTAAGGCCTCCGTACATGGGTCTTGCACATCTTACTTCACCACTTGCATGCCCAAATTGGGTTCCATTTTTAATGAAAATCATATTTGTTTTTATTTCTATGGGACACTGCAGATCACAAATTGTGGATTAAGGAATTTAAATCTAGGATAATCCCGCACAAATCTTCCGGTATTAGAGATTTGAAGTGTTTGTCATGATGCCAAAAAAAAAAACTGTAAAATAGCCCTTTATCCAAACTAGATGAATATTTTGTTCTCAAACTTCTTTTCAGCATAAAAAAGAGATAAAAATGTCAGAACCCGGCTGGAAAAGTGTTTGATTTTTAAATGAGAATATCTCTAGAACACTGCATTTAACAAGTATTTTTTTCTTGTATTCTGTCTTTCATCACATAATACTGAACTACGATGTTTTAAAATATTGTGGAAGCTACTTAGGAAAAAATCTAAACCTTAATGGTAGTGTGAGATTTGATTAGCAATTAGCCCCAAAAGTCTCACTAACTCTCACAGATGTTTTTCTGCATATTTTATGGTTAATGGCTTAAAAATGTCCCCAAACCATTTCTGGTATAGTTTGTGGCAGATAGAGGCTAACAGGTCAAAGGAATAGATTGAAGCATCTTTTTATAATCTAGGTAACCTTCCTGTTTTCTGCCAAAGCATGGCATTGATCCTCTTCAAAGCTCAGTGTCGCTGTATGGAGTCTTGCTAAATGTTTTCACAACCCGAAAACATTTTCAATACCATAAATATTTTTAGAAAATGCATACCAATATGCCACCTTGTATTTTTTTCCCTTTGCTACACTAAGCTCCGTAAATGAACCAGATATATATATATATATATATATATATATATATATATATCAATATTTTATAGAGATAAAAATTTTACAAAGTTTTTTTGTAATTAACTGAAGTGGTTGTGGTGTTCATGCTAGAGACATAACTGCTGTCTCACTTCGTATCTGTTTAGTTGTGTTTTGCTACAATAAAAGCCACTAAATGAACTACTACTGCTACCTAGATTGGTGTGTCGGTGTTTCCTTTTTGGTGTAAAGGTTTTAGGTGCGAATCTTGTTTCGTTGTTGGTGCTAATGCTTGGTCTTGTTTTATTTTTGGTATGAATGCTCGGTCTTGTTTCCTTTTGTGGTGTGAATGCTTGTTTTTTTTTTTTCTCTGCTGGAGGTGTCCTGTTAAAGTGAGGCTTTCCTTCCCACTGTCACTAAATGCATGTTTATTAGAGATGCTCGGGAATCGGTCACCTATTACAAACAGTAGTTTAATGTCACTACATGCCTATATAAAAGTGGAGATTGCCAGAAATTTGCAAGCAAGGCAAGCATCTGTGTTTGCAACGTCACCTTTTAAGTAATTAAATAGAAAACAGAACTTAACAGCATTGTATGATAACTAGGATCAATTTGGAATATATGTGATGATATTGAATTGATTTTTTTTCTTTTCTCACAAAATCTCTTGAGATTACATTATTTATTAAATTGAGCTATATAGATAAATTCATTGAAATTAATTGATTAAAAAGGATTGTAATATAAAAAAAGTGAAAAAGAGAAGTGGTGTTAATACTTTCTGCAAGCAATTTAATGTTAAAACTGAAAAACCATCAGTGCAACCTCACAAAAACTCAAAACTAAATTTATTTTTACACTGCCAGCTTTTGTTTTTTTTGTTTGCTGCATTTTAATACCCTGCAGTCTGTTGATTTAAAAACTGGAAACAATGCCTGTAAAGTGTGTGTGTATGTGTGTCAGAGGGCGTCATGTGGTTAGACAAAAGGGCAAAAATGTTTTTTTGTTTGTGACCCAATAGCATGTGACGAGGCTTATTGCTCGATCCGTTACTAAGCCTCTTTGGCCAATCAGGTGGCAGACATTTTCAACCGCACTTGGGATGAAGTCAGCTTTGTGATCACTTGGCTGCAGTCCTCAATCCTTGCAGTGTGTGTGCACACGCTTGTGGTTTTGACCTGGAATCCTTTTTTTCCAAGCTGATATATCCAGAAAGAAAAAAGAATTACTGTTACAGCTGTGGACATCCCACATTTTTCTCACAATAATTCATTTTTATCTGTAAAACTATTGCTTCTGGAAAACACGGATGGTCTGAAGGAGCTCTGAAATCCTGTCATTGTAGTTTTTTTTTTTTGGAGCTTCTTCCTATTAGTGCAACTGTCTGCAGAGAGAACAGGAGCTGTCCATTGTGCTGAAATAAGGTCTACTGTATTTGTGTTCCTTTTCCTTTTGCCATTTGTCAAAGCAAACATTCACACATTAGTTGCCTCTTCTCCTTTAGCTTTTTTTTTTTCTAAATTCTGATGTCACTTTCATGTCGTTTCCCATTCCCCTCTAGATCCGCCTGTCTTTGCTGTTTCTCTGTTCTTTATAAAGCTCCCTTTTCTTCCTCCCCTGAAAAGAAGCTATTTTTTACCTAGCCTTTTATGCTAATGGAGCTCCATCTCATTACAATAATGTGTGAAAGGATCCATATCCTTTAATTTTTTTGTTTATTTCATTGGATTTGTGTGTGACAGACCAACACAAACTAATGTGTAATATTGAGGTGGAAGGAAAAGGAATTTACTTTACTAATTTGTTTTCAAGAATAAAATCTCTTTCTTGTGGCATATTAGAGTTTTTATCTTGGGGGGTGGGGGGGACTGTTTGTGTGTTTTGTGTGTGTGTTTGTTATCCTTTTATGTATGTGATGACTTGTTTTTAAAATGTTTTTACATTGTAAAGCACTTTGCGTCGCTGCATGCAGGAAAAGCGCTTTATAAATAATGTTTGATGATGATCTCTTTAGTCTACTACTCAAGGAGGTTCAGAGATCTACAAATTAGTTTGGGAAATTTGTTGGCAGGACAGAAAATGTTGAATTTAATGTAAAACAGTAGAAATAAAAGACACTAAATGTTTGCCACACGTTTTGTTGAATGTTTGCCACAAGTTTTGTAGAAACATGGGAGATATAGAAAAGAAGTTGTTCTGGCCAAAATGGAATTTTATGATCTTCATGTAAAACTCCTAGTGACATAAAACCCCAAATGCACCACTTGCTTATACTACAGATGATGGATTTGGCAGCTGAACGACATCTCTTAACATAAAGATGGAGCTATAATGAAATAGTTAAGCTTAAGGCCCAGGTCAAAGTTCACACCTAAATCCTGTTGGCAGGACTTCCACGCTGATGTTTACTGATGCTTTCCATCTGATGAGACTGCAAAAAAAATTAGCAAAATATTACTCCCTAGTTTAGCAAAACTGGTGGAAATTAACACATAAAATGGGAATCTAGAAGTCCAATGTTTTGTTTTTGTTACAAAACTGGTCCCCAATAAGCACATTAGACTGAGTTGCTCTTTGAGCTTCACTTTATTTCTGAGGTCAGCTGGATCCATACAAAGCCCTATAAATAAAATAAGCATCAAACAACTCCTAAAAGACTAAATATATATGTTAAATGTTATTTTCGCAATGATAACGTTTGTCTCTATGCATCTCAATGCAGTTTTTCCAAATTGTTGTCTTTGAAACAGGCAAAACATAGTCGCCCCCCCACATCTGTTCATATCGTTAATAACACTGCCCTATGATTGCTCATTTTTGGTTAGTCAGCAGTGTAACAGAGACTCCAACCCCCCTAGCCTCCTTGTCCTTTCACTAGCAGAGATGGCAAAAAAAAAGTCTTTTAGTCTCACTTGGATGATTTTGGCTGATGAAAGGTTGGTATACAGAGTTTTGACTGGGGGGGTTGCTAAAGCAGATTTTTTTTGGGGAAAAAAAAAAAAATTATAAAATCATATGTTTATAACATCATGCTTTGTTAAATCCAGAGTTTTATGTTACTTTATTTAAATTATTTCTTTAAATATTGAAAGTTGTAGCTGTTATGTGCCAAACTGTGCAGCAGTTACTGTAAAAGGTTTCTGTATTTTTGTAATGTTCTTGTAAATCTATTTGCTCTTTTCACCTTCACTCAAGCTGCCATTCATGTGAGCTCTTGCCGCTGATGTTAGAGTGTATGAATGTGTCGGTGACAAACTCAGCAAGAGTGTGTGCGCGAATGACTAAGTTCTTCAACACTTTTTTTTTTTCTTGCAATGAATCTTCTAAAAGCCTTTTGTCCTTAGAATGCTGAGTATGTACACTCGTATTTTCTAGGTTACTTTGTAATGAATGGTCAAGCTGCAAGTGTAACAGAATTTTGTTGTGCTTTTGTTCGTATGTCCAATATGTTTCATGTTAGCGCTTGAGATTTGAGTCAGATGTTGGAGGCGGTAAAACGCGCTCATCAAACAGGTCTGTGGCTTTCATATAGAAGTAGTAGGCATTAAATCTCGCCTCCACTCGGACCTCTTTTTTTATTATCCCGCTCTGCCTCTTTGTTTTCTGGAAGTGTTAATAGAAACTGAAAAGGCAATACATGGGAAGTGTTTCATGGCTTTTTTTTCTTTGATGTATGTAAAGACTCATATTTTTGCTTATTTTTACTGAGAAATTGTGCCCAGGGCCCTGGCTGTTGGCTCTGACTTCACAAATGCCGTGTTTTTGAAACCGCTAAATCTGTGGAGCGTGAAGTTATTCACCAGACTGCAGATAGAAGCTGTTTGATTAAAATAAGCCACCTTTGTTTATACCTAAATGATATTTACTTTATGCAAAATACATGAAAAATGTTTTTTTTTTCTTTTCATTTAATGTGCTATGATTCATGCTTAAAGCATTTCTTGATGTACAGCAGAATTTGTTCTGCGTATATTTTGATTTGCACCATAATAGCCAAAAATTATTTTCAGACCCTTTTGCTTTTACACTCAGAAAATATTTCACACAAGTCTTACGATTTGTGTAAATTTATTGCATAGCAAATTCCCAATTACTTTTTGAAGTTTTTTTTCTAACCAAAACCTATTAAAATAAACCTTGCATGATGCATATCCTTCTGTATTATAAAGCTTATTTATTTGAAATAAGAAATTATCAGGTTCATGTATTTACAAATAATGAAATATACTTACTTAGAAATGATACTACTGAGTGTATTTATTTCTAATACAAAGTTTATTGATTGAATTGCATAAAGGTAGACTGATTAGTGTGCAATTCAAAAAGATATACTTTACGTATTTAAAATAAATTGACTCATTAGTATTAATTATGAGGAAGTATATTGTATTCATTCTAAATACGTTAACCTAAGAGTTATGTATTTTAAATAAAGAAGCTGTATAAAATCAATGAATATGCATCATGAAAGGTTTGCAGGATTGTGCTAAATTGATATAAAAAAAGAAAATGTTAATTTGTTACAGAGTAACATAACTCTCTACTAATTGTTTTTTAAAGCTTAGCCTTAGGAAGACATATGTGTAAGACTGAGAGAAAACAATGAAGAAGAAGCTGATTTTAAGAATACAATCATTATCAGCTTGTAATGGTCTTCAATCTTCATTCTTCTGGATATGGAAATGTAGTAAATATTCATATTGTACAACTTGCTCCAGTTTGTGTTGGCTTTTTAAATCTGTTTTTGTTTTATTTTTTGCTTTGTCTTTTCGTTTTGGTACATAAAGGAGTCGTGCATCCACTTGTGTTGTGGGAAGATGAAAGAAGATGCTGTGCTGGCCTATTAGTGTCAGTCTTTTCACAAAGAGGAGCTGGATGAATATATGTCAGCTTCTTTTGATCATTGATAGAGTTTTGTTCATAAATATTGTGTACAAAGTGTTTTAGTTATGTTCTAAATTAGCTATTCTATTTGTTCCTTTTCTACCGCAAAACCTAAAGTTGAGGGTCAGTGGATTAGTTCTTTTTATTCTATGTGAAATGGACCTATACCCACAACAATGTTTAATTTTTTTTTTAATCCTTCTACTTCTGTTGCCTTACAATGTATTTTTTTGGATAAAAACAATGACCTTTGATTTTTAAACATCTAAGTGGAGTAAATATCGGACTTATTACTTATCAAATTGATTGATAATAGAGCAACAGAGGGAGTGCTATGGTCTGTGGTGAAGTGGTTTCACTCAAAACATAGTTTTGTTTATCATAGACATTAAGAGCAGGTTGAGCCTGAGGAAGTATAAATATGAATAAAAGTAGACCGAGAATAGAGACTTGCGGAACCACCACATATGGTCTTGACTTAGCTTTATATAGTCATAAAATAAATGACTAGACCTCCCATCATTTCTTCAGTTTCTTGTGCTGTGTAGTGGTATATTACCTGAGGAATACTAATAACACAACTACAAATAAGGATAGTCTTTTAGCTATAAGTAAACTTTAAACCTAAATAGGAATTAAGTAAAAGGCTTTATCGTAATAGAACAGAACATACAACGTCCTTTTAATTGGCAGCATCTCTTTAGCAGAAGCTTGTATTGTTTAAATTGGATATTAAAACGGGGGCATTAAGGAAAATGTAATCCTTTAACTAAGGGGCAACTCTAAGTCGGTTTTTCCACATTTCACAACCAAAACATGAAAGCTTGCTGAAGTTTCACCCATTTAGATAATCAACAATTTAATGAGTACTGGCAACTGACTTGATAAGTTAAAGATTACAATTATTATTGACGTTTTTTTTTATACTTAGTTTTTCAGGTTTACAAAAACTGAAAATAGTTTTACATCCTTCAGAAAGTTGTTTTTTAATAGTGTAGTAGTGTTGGTGATTTTGGGGTTTAGCATTTCCACCTGTGTGTTAAAGTAAAAACGATTTAAACATTACCATATAATTGTGTTGGAAGTACAATCCTGTTTTGATGTGTTGTTGATTTGTGCACCAAGCCTCGATCTATAAAATCCTTTCCTTTTAATTGCCTTTTACTCTGTTCAAATTCACCTCACCAGTTGAAAAATATGTAACTATGTAAGTTTTTTTTTTTTCTTCGTTTAGGGTAAAGACTGGCAGACCTATGATCTATTGTTTCTTAAAGCCTCATGGTTTTTTAACAACTTTAAAAAGAGGTGTGTGATTAGAGATGAACAATAAATCAGGCAGAGATTGAAAACAATTTTCCATTTGTTAGCTGTCATTAGTAATCAGCTGGTTGGACAAAAATACAGTTTTTATTAAATCGATCAAGACTAAGAGCTCCTGCGATGTTCAGTTAATAAATCCCCCAACAAAGGTATCTACTTTCATGTGTTTTTTTTTTTAGTTCAATAGAGAAAACAGAAAACAGATGAGGCCTCTATTGTATAAATCAGGATAATCGCATTGTACCTTTATTATGTATGACTATAAAAGTGCCTGCTACCGATTTCTTTGCTTTTAGAAAAAATGGAATTGGCAGTTCAAGGATCAAATGAATATGGAAGAAGGTATTTCTCCAGAAAACCCTTGATTAGTAGATCTCTAGCGGTTGGCTTTGGCTATTTAATGGACAAAAAAAAGCACTTTTGAATGTTGGATTGTCTGTTTGCCGATCAGCTAAAAGGGATTTACTCCGAACATTCAGCTAATAGATCTGAATCTAGTGTTTTTCATTTACCGAAAAGATTTTTGTGAATTATTTATTCACATGTCTCTGGGTCACTTTTTAGTTACATGCATTAGGAACCTGACGTTGTTTTTCTTTCCATAATACCCTGTGTTGTTTAGAAGTAACAGAACTTTCGGAATAAATATCTGTTAAAAGAATGCAGGCCATCATATCGACCTTTTCATTTTGTCAGACCTTTACTTTTTTAAACTAGAAAATGTAAAATTCCTCCGCATCTCCGTTTTAATGGTAACACACAGCAATTCTATATAACTCAATCATAATCAACGATTTATTCTGATTCTCACTAAGTTGATTCAGCAAAATGGAACTCGATACCTTAGTGGGATTTGAAAATGCTAGAAGAATAAAGCATTACAATTATATAAGAAAATCAAATAAAGTTACAGATAAAGTTATTACATCAGAACTTCTTATTTTTGTTGTTTTCAATATCAAAAAAAATATTTTGGGGACAATTTTAATGAAGTTGTATAGAGACAAAAACTCACTGTTATTGTGGTAATATATAATATAAATGTATAAATTTACCTGCTATGAAACTATTGAAACTGCCCCATAAAAAGTTGCTTGTAACCCTGTGAAAAATCAAAGTATTTTACATTAGTCTGTGAGATATGTTTGAAATATATCTTAGCCTTATATATTGGTTCATATCCTTAATATTTTTATATATATATTTATCCATTTGAAGTAAGGACTCAGCTGATAATCTTACATTTATATTATAATCAAAATCCTATTTAAATGTAATCGTTAAACTTTAAGAATGGATCAGCCCTACTGTCAATCTTGCTTAGATTAGCTATGAGAAGATGAAATGCTAAATCCTTTCCTCTAGCAACCATAGGAGGCGCTGTTGGTGAGAAGTATCACTTACTGTTTATGACTGTGTCCTGAGCCGCTGCTCAGGCTATCTTCGTCTGAGCTAAAATTCTATTTTCTGTGATATTTCTAAGTTAATCGAACTGTCCAGAAGCAGATTCATCTACAATTTCTTCTGCTTCACTTTTCTACCGGGCATGTGTTGTGTCCACACAGTTTTTTTATTTCTGGTAGCGATCGGTGGCTAGCCTGCGCTAATGCTAGCGCTAGCTTAGCGCTGCTACGGAATGGCTTCTCCATCTGTCTCTCATAACTCTCTGCCGACTATTTCTAAATCTCCCTCTCCTGTCTCCTGCTTTCTGTGTCAGATGTTCAGTTATTATAATTGCGATAATTGTATGTGTAGTAAGTGTAGCATTTTTGTGGCTTTGTAGGCAAGGCTGTTAGAGTCTCGGTTTCAGGCTGTTGAAAATCGAAGAATTAGTTCAAGGCCGCTAGTTAACACTGAGCCACCGAGAACAGGAACACGTACATATAGTGGTCCTCCAAAAGTGCCTGAGCAGCCAGAAAGTGACTGGGTGACTGTACGCAAAAAGCGTAGTGCTAAATCTTTGCACACTGGTCACCAACGACCCATCCACATTTTTAATCGATTTTTCCCAGTCAATGAAGCACCCAATGAGAAACCCACTCCGGCAATTGGCAGCTCCATAGTCAGAAATGTGGCATTAGAGACACCTGGGACCATGTTTGTTGCCAGTGGCCAGAACAGGCGACATCAAGTCCTACCTCAAACTGCTGGCTAAGAATAAGGTTAAATACAGTGAGATTGTTATTCACGCTTGTGGGCATGACACCCTGTTACATAGATCAAAGGTCACTAAAATTAGTGTTTCTTCTGTCTGCAAGTTTGCCAAGAAAAATGGCAGACTCACTAATCTTCTCTGGTCCCCTCCCTGATCGGACCTCTGATGACATGTTGAGCCACATGTTGTCATTCAACCACTGGTTGTCTAGGTGGTGTACAGAAAACGATTTGGGCTACATTGATAATTGGCAATCTTTTTGAGGAAAACCTGGTCTGATTCAGAGAGACGGCATCCACCCCACTGGATGGTGCAGCTCTTCTTACCAGGAATATGGCCAAATTTATTAGTCCTCCAAAACCCTGACAGCCCACGGTGCAGACCAGGAAGCAGAGTTGTAGTTTAACACACCCCTCTGCAGCTTCTCTATTGTTACCCACTCTTTACTCCATCCAGACAGTGTCTCGCCCACGACCAAAATCAAATAAATTAAGAAAGAATCCTAAAGGGGTAAATCATGAGAATCTAATTACAATTGAGAAAACACCAGTCCAGGAAAAATGAAAAACTATTAAATAGACTCTTATTGGCTCTGTTCCAAATGTAAATAGTCCCACACATTCCCATCTCCAAACTTTGGACCCTGTGCTGACATAGGGCATTGAATGTGAAGAAATAACAGTATTTCCTCTCAACCCTGTCCTCTCTGAACACTTTTTAGTAACCTTTCAAATTACTTTAACAGAGTTCTCCTCCCCCAAAAGAAGATTTTACTTTAGCAGATCATTGTCAGATAATGCAGTTATAAATGTTAAAGAATCTGTTCCACTTCTTATCTCCTCTGTGCTGAAAAATACTGCAGAGGGCAACCATTTAATTTATTTCCCTTCACAAATTGATGATTTTTTTTTTGATGGGGTTGCTAGTTCCCTGCGTACAGCCTTAGACAACGTAGCCCCTTTGAAAAAGAAAAACCTTAAGTGTAAGAAATGGGCTCATTGGTTTAATACAGAGCTGCACACTTTGAAGCGAAATGCTAGGAAACTCGAGAGGAAATGGTGCTCTACATGCCTACAGGAATCCTACCAAGCTTGGAAAAGCAGTTGACTGCTGTATAAAATGACCCTTTGTAAAGCAAGAGCAGAATATTTTTCCTCACGAATGGAGAAGAATAAAAATAATCCTAGATTTCTTTTTAATACAGTGGCCAAACTCACCTGGAGCCATAGCTCTGCTGATCTGTCCATTCCCCTGCTCTTAGCAGTTATTTTGCAGGATTCTTTATAAATAAGATTGATTCTATTAAAAGTAAGATTGTTATCACCCCTCTTAATATGATTGGTTTATCTCTGGAACAAGAGGCAGTATCTGAAGTAACTATAGAGCCAGAAACTGGTTTGGACTGTTTTGAGCCAGTTGAACTTGCAGAGTTAGCAAAACTACTATCTTCATCTAAGCCATCAATTTGTATGTTAGATCCAGTTCCAACCAATTTATTTAAGGAAGTATTCCCTCTGATTTCCTCCTTCATTTTAGATATGATTAATCTACCCCTGCTACAGGGATGTGTCCCTCAGGTTTTTAAAGTAGCTGTAATTAAACCTATACTTAAGAAACCATTTCTTGACACAGATAACTTGGTCAATCATAGACCTTTTTCTAATCTTCTTTTCCTAATCTTCCTTTCCTATCTAAAATTCTTGAGAAAATAGTTGCTAAACAAGTATGTGACCACTTAGACCAAAATGAAATCTTTGAAGAGTTTCAGTCAGGGTTTAGAGCTCATCATAGCACTGAAACAGCTCTGGTGAAAGTTACTAATGATATTCTCATGGTCTCAGATAATGGACTTGTATCTGTACTTGTCCTGTTA
>JAUZNJ010084419.1:0-23437 GCA_034780135.1 Jordanella pulchra
GGAATTGATAAGAGAATCGTTAAGCAAGCTGCCAAACGATGCCACGGAATCGGAGCACACGGAACCGATTCTGAACAAGAACCGGTTCTCGATTCCCATCCCTAGTAGTCATAATGGTCTACTTATGAAATTAAAACGGTTGGGCTACTATCTAGCTCTGGGACATCTATTTCCAGAGACATTTTAGCAAAACAAGATACAAAAAAACATAATATATCTTAATTACTACTATCGATTGTGCTGGTAGTATGAAATGCTGACTGGTTAAGGAAACATGTTTTTTTACACATTATCAAATATAGTTAAAGGATATAACAGACAACGTAAAGAGATGTAAAACTATCCTTAAAAGACAGGGTATGTCGCTCTGATATACTGTCAGACTATTAAATTACTTTTACATTGTTTCAATGATGTGAATGCTTACTGTGATATACGTAGCTCTGATTTTTGAGTGATCCAGCAGTCTAGGGAGTGAGACTTTGTACTGTTAGCATCACTTCTTAATAGGTGGTTCTGGTTGCTCTCAGAAGAATGCCTTTCCGGCTAATTGATAGCATGTTGTAATCCTGTTACAAACGTCGTCTGTAATGCCCTTCACTTTTCAAACACAGCAGAGACTCTGCTTCACTGCAACGCAACTGGTCCGAGGTCATTCGGCACCCTTGTCCCATTAAACACTTGAAACAATCCCATACCAGACACTGGATGGATTCATGCTTCTGCTCTAGCATGCGTCCGCTGTGGCATTACTTCTTTTAGGAATAACAGTAGAGCTCTGCTTAAGAATGAGCAATGGTGCCCTCTAGTAGAGGGAGGAAACTTCACAGCATTAAAATAAAATTATTTTTCAAACAACATTATCAAATAATCAGATGGAACAAATGTTAATCTTATAAACCAGTAATAGAAAATGAGTTGCAAGTTAAACATTTGTTTACATTATAAATAGCAACCCAAATCAATTGGAATTACACATATATATATATTTTTTTTTCCCAGTCGTGACCACAGAATATTGAAAAAGTTGCCTCATACATACGTATGTAAGTCTGCGTTTGTGTCTTGGTAAAATGTGCCGCAGTGTTTGTCCTAGCAGCCCCTGCGGTGACTGAGTGTCTCTAATTGAGTGTGCTGCCTGCTCAGACAGGAGGTCTCAGACAGTGTTGACATTCAGGCAGTGGAAGGCCACCATTGGGGATGACAGCTGATCATTCTTCCAGCCAGCAGCCTAATTACACAGAGATTGAGAGAGGCATAAACACGCTCACGCACACACAAACATATGGGGAGAAACAAGGCTTGTTATTCTTTTTTTAAAAAAAAAACATATATAAACAGGTTCCGGTTGATTCCAATCAAGCCTCCTGTCTTTTCCTCCTGTCGTTTCATTCATTCATAATGGCTCCCCCCTTCTGGTGGTTTAAAAATCAGCCTAAACCCCCACGGCTTCCTGCTCTCAGACTAAACTCCTTCGACTCCCCCCCCCCCAATTACACCAACGTCCTCCACTCCTGCGTGTGATTTTCTTGTTCCCTGGGAGTGGAGAGACGAGTCAAGCTCTGGCCTTCGTCTCTCTGGTACGTACAGAGACATTTTTTTTGATGCATTGAGTCAATCAGACTTCATTGGACGTTGTTGCTGTTGCCTCAGGATATTAGTGAGCTTACTCTGCGCTCGTCCAGATGATAAACTCTTTATGTGTCCACAGGCTTTTGTGAAGCAATAACAACATCCCTGGTCTTCCTCAGTCTTCACCATCCATTTCAACAGAAGAATCGACTATATGCAGTTCTGCTGCGAGCAATCAGAGGGGGCGAAGACCTCCAAGGAATGGCAATGAATTTGGACAGCAATCTGTGAACAGAAGCCAGTGAGCAATTAGCCAATGTTTAGGTTTTAATTAGCATCAGAAGCACAACTGGTGTCTTCTCTAAAGTGTTTCGAATTATTCTGATTCCAAACATGTTTTTATGTCTAAATACAAGTTTAACACAGTTAAGAAGTAGCTAGTAATTGAAATATATCATATTTCTCTTTCATATACCTTCATATTTAGTCCAGCTTTTCAATAAACAGACACGTTTAAAACAAGTTTGTAGCTCCAGCTGTTACCTATTCAGGTTTATCCTAACATACTGTGTTGGAAAGTTAATAAAGAGGAGTTGTTCCTTATAGCGTTCCTATATACCTTAAATGGAGATGTACTAATAACAGTGCAATTCTCCTCCCAACCAGCAGGTGTCTCTTTTAAATTGATCTTTACCTGGAGTAAAGTCCTAATGGAGGCTTAAAGTGGTCAAAATTAATCAAATAAATATATCATAAATGTATAAAGAAATAGTTAAATGTTACATGAAGTAATAAATGCATGTACCATTAATTAATTATAGTTTAGCAATAGGCTTATTGAAGTAGTTCTTTGACTCTTGTTAGCAAATCGAATTAAAAGGTGACAGAATATAGAGATGCCGGAAATCTGAAACAGCACAGAATTGGACTCAAAAAAGCATTGAAATAGAACCAAACAAATGATTCTATGTGTAGAGTATATATTTAATTATTATAAAGGAAAGTTATTCAGAAACTACCAATTGTAACAAGAATATTTTTCAAATATTTTCTCTAAAAAACATTGTTTCGGGTGTAAAAACGATGGGTAACTACAGGTTTTTAGTCGGGTATGTATTCTACATAGAGTTATATTACACTACTTACAATTCACTTTCATCAGGAAGATATTTCAAAGGCATTTTAAAAGCTTTAACTAAATCTGGGCTCCTATAAATTTTTTATGGAAAACTTTCTGGCCTCCCCAGAATCGACTTCCTCACTCTCCACCTTTTACTTTGAAATATGAAATACTATATTCCAATTTAAATTTATAAGAGCTATTTCTATTACATTTGGAAACTGGAAAACACAGAGGAAGGAAGACACAACTGAGTGAAAGAAAGAAGCAAAGACACCAGAGAGAGAAAGATTTAAATTTACAAAGCTTCCAGAACACAAAATTATGGAGTTATGAAAGAATGAAGGACAAAAGAAGGGAAGGGAAGGAAAGCAAACGAGACATTACAAGAAGCAATGATGTAAAGAAAGAAAGACTCGTGGAAGGAAGGAGATAAATCACAGGGGATCCCAGAGTACAGACACAAAGTACAAAAAAACAACAGGAAAACTTGAAGTAAAGAGAAGTAAGAAAGCAATCTAAGTAGCAAAATTTCAAATAGAAAACAAGAGGAAACAACAGAAGGGAGGAAGGACATAAGCAATGGCTGAAGGAAGGACACAAGAAAGGAAAAAATCATGTAAGGAAAAGAAAAATACAGGCAAAGACGGAGACGATAAAGGACTCAATGTAAGAAAGTAAGGATAAAAGGAAAGATGGACATTGGATAGGAAAGGAAGGAGGACATGAATGAAGGACACAAAGGAAGGAAAGAAAACAATGAGCTTTATAAGGAAAGGACACAAGGATAAAGGAAAGAATATGAGAAAAGAACAAATATATCTAATCTTAAAATAATTTTGCGGTGTGCTTTCTTTTCTCATTATCTGAAGCATCGTAACATTTCTTCAATTTTCTCTTGTCACTTGACTAAACACGTAGCATAAAATCATCATCCTCAACAGGTTGAAAAACATTACATATCACAGTCAAACATAGTGACACGGGCGTCATGCTAGTCTGCATGATTCCACTTAAGATTCATGAGCATTTAATGAGTGCCTTGGGGGGGTTGGGGGCGCTCCTGACCTCATACATCATAAGGGAGGGTATACTGTGACAGTATTTTGTTAATATGCGCCTGATCATATATGAAAACCTAAATGTAGTAAATGCAATTATCTCTATAATGGGATCATCAGCGTCTTCTTGTGGCTTTCTATGTCCTTAAACAAGCCTATGAGCCTTTGCTGTGCTTGTCAAGTGCTTCAGTGGACCAATCTCTGATCTGCCACCCGCTCCGATATAGTGACATGTAGCCAAACCAAACGGACATAAAGACAGAGCGGAAAGCATCGCTATGCAGCTCATCTGTGCAGTTTGTCCTGACCTGTCCGGGGTCCTCTCCTCTACATTGAGTCTAATGAGTTCCCTTGGGAGGGGACTCAGGCTGCCGAGAAAGAGATGTGAGGGTGACATGAATAGACACGCACACAAACCTTGGCACGCAAATAAAAACGTTTTGGTTTTTTTGTATTTGTACCTTTCATTGTAAGTGGGAGAATGAATTCTGTCACATTTACCCAGAGGAGCCCTATTATTACAAATTTAAGCAACAGCTCCTTGAAAGGTGCCTTATAAAAGAAGACAGAACAGCAAAATCTACAAGTTGTTTTAAAACATTTATTTATTTTATTTTAAAACACAATGACCAAATGAAACTAGAGGTGACATTAAAGGTATGGTAGATAATTTTATTTTAGCTTTGAGTTTTGGGATGATCATCTTATCTATTGTTTTTCCCACATGCCAGTCTTTTTGATATGCTCCCCTAATGCCATTGTGCGTGCTTATCCATTGCTAGTTCCCAGCAGACACACTACGTTTTATTAACATTGGTTCTTGGTTGGATATGAGTTGCAACGTTGGACAACCAAAAGCGAACGTTGATACAACGTCCAAAGTCAACGTCAGTTAAACGTAAAGTTTTTAACATCAACATCATCGTTTTCATTTAGATGGTTTCAAATTGTGTCGGCAATTAACCAATATGATTAATTTAGAAAGGATTTAACGTACTTTTGCATCATAATCCAGCGATAACCTAACTTTGGAGTACAAATTGTTTAAAAGGTACATCAACGTCAAGTACCTGCTGGTTTTCCTCTTGCTACATTTCTCCCCTTGAGTTGAGAGAGCTTTAGTTTTAGTTTAGAAGCAAATCTCATGTACTGTAATGCAGATCTCTTATTGCGTTAAGTTAGTGTCTTGTAATGACGTTGACAGACATACAGACATACAAGGAGCTGTGCAGAAGGCCAATGGACCCCAGCCAACCAAACTTGATAGGTGCTCCCCATAAGGTGTGGAAGAGCAAGTAGGATGGGCTTGCACATGAACAGCTATTCAAAAAGTAACTTGGGTGTATCTTTCTCCACTATAAGTTTAAACTCACCCTAATAAGCTGCCTGAAGTAGCTACTGAGATTTAGCTTGGCATGCAATTATGATGTTTGTGCTTTCAATATTGTCCACATAATAAAAAGATATGATAAGGTTCAATTTCTGTATCCGTCTTTAGCTTTCCATGACTACACCAGCGACGGAAAGCTTTACCCACTCAATCCCAAGACATCCCCCGGCCAACAGGAAGACATGGTCTGTTCAGTGTGTTTTATGTCTTACAAACTGCGACAGACCGGCGACCTGTCCAGGGTGTACCCCGCCTCTCGCCTGAAACGCAGCTGGAGATAGGCACCAGCAACACTCCCGACCCCATTAGGGACAAGGGTGTAAAGACAATGGATGGATGGATGGAAAACTGTACATTTAACTGACATTAGCCTTTGACGTTGTATCGACGTCAGCTTTTGGTTGTCCAACGTTGATACAACATTGAAAACCAACCAAACAAAAACCAACATTAATAGAAACATAACATAGAATGTCAATTGATGTCAAACCCAAGTCCTCGAGGGATGATACCCAACAGTTTTTAGGTATCTCCTTTGTCCAACACACCTGTATCAAATGGCTTTATTACCTCATTAGTTGCAAAGGACCATAGATCCAGGTGAGTTAAAGCAGAGACGGATTTAAATGGTGCAGGACCCCTGTTCTGCTGTAAGATTGTGTCTGGTCACATTTCAGCCGCTTGGATATTTGGGTCTTGATTCTTTCAGTCATGAGTGAGCTTTAGTTTTAGTTCATATCTCATGAACATGGGTGAGCTTTCAAACATAGAAAGTCTATTATTTATCTATTTTCACCAAGAGAGGCTAGAAGCTTACCTGTTTTACAGCAGATTGGTCTCCAATCCAGTGATTTTACCGCCATTCTTGAACAAAACCACAACATACTCAAGCTTCACCAGTTTAGGAAAAGACTTACCTATCTACTGAAGTAGCTATGTGTCTTTTTAGGAATTGATTCAGCTTTATGATGAGCTCCAAAGTACTCAGTACATTCCAAAGGTCATAGTTTGAAGGCACTATCAGTAGCCCTCATCTGCATAAAACAGCTATATACTTCTCCAAACTAGACCTAACCCTCCCTGACTACATACTGAGAGCTTGTCAAAATAACTAGGGTCAGGAATAAAGAACATCCCAGACAGATGCCAATTATAACTATTTGCCAAAAATGTGAACACGTCTCTTGTTTTGGGTCCAAAACTAAATACCGCGTTGTATGTGCATAAAATTGTATAATTTGGCTAGAATAATACAATCGTGGTTGTTCCTATTTTGTACAGCAAATGAAATGGTCCTGTGAAACAGGAAAAAAATGTAGGAAAATGCGTAGCAAGCAAAGTTCTTAAAGTCACGTTCTGTCTTAACAAGTGAGGTAAAACCTTTATGTATCTGTGGTTTCCTGCTCCGGTACCAAAGGTTGCATGGTAAGAAGGCTGATCGAGTGTTGTCTCCACTAGACAAGCTCATTAATGTGTCACAATTCATTACCAAAGGCTTGTCCTCACCTTGTCAGGTGGCTAATGGGAATATCAATCATAGGCCTCCCCATCACGACCCTTCTAACAACTTCGCTTCGCATCTTCCCTCTGTTGGCTTCCTATCCCAAAAAATACTACTCGTCCCAAGCGGATCTGTCTGGAGCAAATGTCAAACACCATTCAGGTGGTAAACATCAGCATACATGTCACCAAGGTGATTCCTGGCAGTTTAACACAAATTTAACTCTTGTTTCCTTCACAGAGTAACTTGTAGTTCGCATTTAAATCCCTGTTGATAACTTATAATTCAAGAAATAAGATTTGATATTTAAGGATGGATGAGTTGAAGTTTTAAAATGGATATGCATGTATGCACCAAATGCCAGGGTTGAGGTAAAGAATAGAAAATCTAAGCACACAACTTTTATAAAGAAGTATTTTAAATTAAATAACCTAAAAAGTTCAGTTTAAAATCCATAATTATTCCTTTTAAAAACATCTAAATGTTGAAATTCCTCTTTTACTTACATGAAAAGAAAAATTACGATAAAGTAAAGTAATTTCTTGCTCATTTGGTCATATATATAAGGCTAGGCTTATTTTTTTGAGTTCTGTTAAGTCAGGGAAATCTTATTGGTGGCAAAAATGTAACCCAGACATGAAAATTTGAAAAACCTCTTGAATAAAACAACACTTTAGATTAACTTGTCTGTTGTCTCATATTTAATTTTCAACATTTTTTAACATATTGTATTTTCTCCAAACTAAATGTCCTCTTATAGGTTTTTTTATTTATTTAATTTTTTTATTTTATTTTGTTGCTAACTTCTCTTTTTCAGATTGAGTTTGATTAATTCATTTTTCTTTTTCCAAGTTTCACTTTTTCAGATCACTATTTCCTTCCTTCTGCGTCGGACTTTACTGTAGCGTAAGGAGAAGAGACTCCTTCCTATTGGCCTGTTGGTTTATTAAAAATGCTTTTCAGTAACAGTCAACAGCAATAACTCCAATAACAAATGATAATTTTATTCAAAATGTATTTATTAAAAAATGCTTAACAATTCCTGTAATGAATGAATAGCACAATGAAAGAAATAATGTCTCATCTAAACATCCCTCACTTAACAATAAAAGTTAACAATAACTCTCAACTCGCAATAACACGATACTCAGCCTCAGTAATGAACGAAATAATGTCTGTTCTGTAGGCTACTGGAAAAAAATAAATTAACAAATGAACTAATTAACAAAAAATAGCAAAAACAACTCAAAATGTACCAAAAACGAACAACCATATCAATAGACTATCTTTACTTTCCTGCAGACATATGTACCTGCTTTGCACACTGTTCACAAGGCCTCCCATTTGTCTCGACCCCGTCTGAAAGCGGGGAAACTCTTGTAAATCGTCGGTAAACATACGTTTGCGCTTTGGCATGTTGTTGAAGTACTGACAGCCTATCTATCTTCTGATTAAGAACAGGGCTGCCCGCATTGACGCAGTTCAGGGATTACGTCACACGCAGCACCATGCGCAATGGTCCAATGAAGGTAAATTAAAAAACAGGATATTTCCTCACTTTCTAAAAAACATCCGGGACAGGACATGAAGTGCGGACATGTCCCGGGAAATACGGACGTTTGGTCACCCTATGTTAGCAACATGTTTATTGGTCGGTGACAAGCTATTTGTATCAATCTGTAAAATGCAATTTAAAATTAATGTGATTCATAAAAATCAGTCTGAAAAAAATATAAATATAAAAATATAAGGGAAAGGTAAAGCTTAAATAAATAATAATAATAAATAAAACAGCAAAGTTACTCTCAAAATCTTTATGTTATCACAATGTTTTTGTAGATTGCATTTTGCTATTGCCAAAATTCCATTTCCAAAACTTATTCTTTATTTAAAACAATAATGGAGCAATATTCACTCCATAAAACTGCTTCTACATGACATTTTCTTTTAAATAGTGATTTTTCTTTAATCGAGCTGAATTAGTATTTACAGTAAATCTCCTGGAGGCAGCTCCTTAAAGGCTTTAGAGCCCCAGTAATTAATTATAGGTAATTATAGCAAGAGATCATACAGAGTGTGGTGAAATAAATCCCTTAACACAGCCAGAGTTTACAACCTGTTGAGCTCTGCTTCTTCTCGCCTACCGTTTTTTTTTTATTACTTTGTTCCAATAAAAAGCCCTTTTAGCTTCTTAAAATAAAAGCAAAATCCGTGAAAAGAGTATGACAGAATGAAGAGGTTGAAATAGTAGCCTAGATACCTAAACTATTCATTTATTTTTCTATCTGAATGTTTTCTTTTAGTTTTTCTTTTTTTTTCTCCCACATTCAGGGTGAAAGGAACTGACGGCTCGATAGACGGCATCGTCTCCGAAGCTCCTGCTCTCAAATTGCCTGTAATTTCATTTTTGCGTTTAAATATGTGTTTCTTGACACGTGCGTGTTGGATAGAAGGAGGGAGGAGGCACGCAGACAGCTCTGACAAGCAATTACACGGCAGCTTGTTTAGGAAGACGGGCTGGGATGGGCTCAGGTCTCCTGGCAGGGCAGATGACTGTATGAGACAATGACCGGGGGGGAGAACACTGTAGAGACTCAGACAGTGGAGTTTTATTTATTTTACTTCCTACAATGTTTAGGGAGCATATCTGGAGTCTCTGGGAAAGCGTATCTTTCACAGTTCAAAAAACAAAACAAAAAACCAAACAAGCTTTTTTAGAATTCAGGACTTCAGGATGTTTGAGCAGTTTTGATCCACCCTCATGTTCTTCTCTTTAATCAATATTGACAACTATATGTTTTATATCTTTTTTTATGTTAACATCTAGGTGTTACTTTAAAGCAGCAGCCCTCACACCTCACTGACAAAGCTTTCATTTTGTAAAATCATCAAAATTCACTATCCAATGGTGATAAAAAGGCTTTTAAGTAATTTGCATGTTTTTCTCCAGTGGTTTTAAAAAATGTTTGCCTCCTTCCTGATCTCTTGTTTATTTTTTTCTTGTTTTGCATGTTTTGTTCACTTATGTGTTTTAAAGTGTGGGTGCAAACGTGCTGCAGATACATACATGAATTCAAAAAGTACTCCACAAACGCATGGAAACAAATCACACTCAAAAGCGATTTAGTTTTTGGATTCTCATCCACCATCGTTAGGATAAGGGTTACCCTTTAGGTTAGAGGATAAACCAAAGATATTGAATCAGGTTTATGTATTAAACAAACTGACCTCAGGATCCGGTTTCCTCCAAAACTTATGGTGTGAATGTGTTTGACAGAACTTTATTGGCAGAACTCATATAATCAAACAAGTGAGCAATGGGCAGGGTTTAAAGATTTCTAGAAACTGTAGTCAGGGGTTGTTTATGTAAAAATTAGTGTGTTTTTAATGTTTAAAACACCAAAACTAAAAGTAGATTAAAAAAAATCAGACAACTTCTTTTAAGAACTTCTGGTATAGATTTCTGGAAAAATGGCGAGCCTCCTTCCCCTGCAGCAGGATGCCTCTCAGGATAAAATGGCTGTAACAAAATAACTGGAAAATAAAAAAGACACAGTTTAATAAGCTCCAGGGAATGAAAGGGCCCCAGAACAGACCCTTTGTAAAGACTTAAATCACATCTTTACAGAAGAGTAGATGCCCACTGAGAGCACAATTCGAGGCTAGAAACAAAAGGTAACATTTCATACAAATGTTTTCAAAGCATCTCGTTTATGTCTGGTCCAAAATGAATTGATGATCTTCTCTCCCTTGTGGTCTAGAGTACTTCCGTTGAAGCATAACTGTGGTTTACCCTCTCTAACCACACCCAGACCTGATTATTGCCAAATCTTTTTTCTGCCAAGCAAAGTAAAGTAAACCCAAAAGATCTTGAAAGATTAGACCCATTGCTGCGATCGGGAGAAATTGAGGAACAAATGAGAGAGAATGTAAATGACATTTATCAATCAAGAAAGGGTTACAACGCCCTGTCTAAAGCTTTGAGACCTAAACAAGCCACAGAAACATATTGACAGGCCAACCAATATTACCCCTAGAGAGCAGTGGCAAAATTATTTAAGAGGTCACCACGCACAGTACAAACAACATCCTAAGGACAACAGGCCACACTTATAGCAGTTAAGGTCAGAGTTCCTGCCTCCACCATAAGAAGGAAATGAGACAAAAATGTTCCAAGACTATTGCTCTGCAAGAAAATATCTGCTTGGAATCAAATCCCGGACAAGCCCCCATTCTATCACAACCAGGCTCGGTGATGGTGATCAAAAAAAGAGGGGATTATTTATAAAAGTTTTTTTTTTTCTGGTGGGGGGGCTGTAAAGTGAACAAATTTTAGTAAAGATTAATTTCAGAAGAATCCAGTCTGTCAAAAAAAGGAAACCAAACTAAACCAAGACCAACTCATCACATCAAGCTAAACTATATCAAACAAACAAGAAAACAAAACCAAGGAGGACAGGAAAGGGATGAGACAGGCCCAAAATCCCCTCCAGAGCAACACAGCTAATCTGTCCTTTATGCAGGCCTAAAGAATCACCCAGCTATTCCCAAAGAGCCACTACTGCACTTGAAATGATGGAGCATGTAACAAAGCAGCATTTTGCAGCTGGAATTTAAAGTGAAGATGACAAGTTGAGTCACAGTCAGGTGGAAACAGCAGTAGTTTATTGTTCACATGGCATCAATCAAACAATCTCCATAAAGGTGGCACTGGATCTTAAAACCACTGGACAAAACCACCTTTAATTCACAGGTGAATCTCCATTCATCAATCTCCACCTAATTAAATAAAACACCATTTGCCAAATAAAAAAATTTACAGACACTTTTATAAATATTTCATGTTTTATCATTACACCATAATGAAACACCACAAGACCCATAAACAATTCGCCCCTCTCAATGGTCTCTCCCAGAAACTATAAATGGTGTCTGGACCCCCGGGGGAGGATTTGTCCAAACACCCTGGAGAGGACACAGAAAAGACTGGCGAATCACTTTACATTAGCACTCCACACTTAACAGATTATGCAAAAACATTTGCTAAGCTTTACCCATCAGTAACTCCTTGCTCTGAGTAACAATTATCCTCCTTTTTCAGGCAACCACTTCACAAAAGGAGATCTAAAAATTTTGTGTTAAAATTCCGGACAAACCCCCATTTTGTCACAACCTGGCTCAAGTATTATAAAGAGACTGTGATCTCTAAAAGGTAACTTAAAAAATGCAATCTGTAAAACTCAGTTTAAAAAGGAGAGATTTAACAATAATAAAATATAAAATCTGTTAAAAAAAGAAAAAAAAACATTAAGAAAAATAAAATACAGAAAAGAAAATCTGAAAAAACAAAAGTGACTCAGAAACTTGTTAATGTTAACTTATTACTTGTTAATTTCTGTATTTATTTATTTATTTTTCATTTCCATTTACAAAATATGTTCTTTGCTTATAATAATAATGGAACAAAATTCACTCCATAGTTGTTCTGCTAATCTGGATCCTATGCACTGCTCTCTAAATTTTGACAAAAGAATGCAATTTGATTTTTTTTTATTGTAAAATTAAACGTTCCTTTTTCCCCCAAATGATATAAAAACAGATCCAGCTGCATTAAATCCTTTAGGTTAGATGTTTGCTTTAGCGCTTCCTCCAGGGTTAAACCTTCACAGCCATCCTGTCATCAAAGTTCACATCACTTCAACAGACTGTAGCAGTGCAGCAGAGCATGCTGACAGCGGTTACATCAGATACATAACCTTCCTACGGTGCACACATATGTGCACGTCAGGGTCTGTGGCTCGGGAAGAGGCTCTGACAGATTGGCGGGCCTTTCTCTGCTGTGCCTGGTCGTGATCTGGGAGGTCTCTCCCTCAGCAAGGCTTCTCTGGAAGCAACCGCAGCCAGTTCCTTCTCAGATGTTCCTTTAGGTTGATTAATGGCGTAATTACTGGCAGTAAACACCACCAACAGATACAAAGCGGAGGCAGCTTAGAGTGGTAAAATCCTCTGGTTTTCTTATTGCTTTCTTCTGTTTCAGCCTCTACCTTTCACCTTTCTTGAGGTTTTGTTTTGTTTCGCCTGAGGCAGTGTTGCACACCCTCTCAATCTGAGCCGAGCAGCTTCACTGGAATATGCTCACAAACATTTTGCTCATCCAAATAAGTCAAACACGATTAGGAGGACATTGTTGGTCAGGAATGTACATACTCCCATCATATCCATTGATCTATTTTAAACCATTCAGGGTCAAAACTTGACATACAGACTGAAATATATACATACATCTGTATAATTATTTGGTAAAATGTGGTTTCTGGTATAAAACTGGTTTAATATTTTACCAGTTAAGTAGATATCATTCCGATTGGTTTGATGCCTGGTATAGACCCATAAAAGGGTGTAGTCTGTAGATAATCAGTTATATTTAATTACAAAGCTTTCTTTAAACTCTCCCACTACCAGCTTTTAGTGCGTAGCCTATTTATGTATTACTCAACACTACATAGTTTTTTATTAAGTTGAGTTGAACCCTAAGAGGGCCGCCTTCATCTTTCTACTTAAAAATATGAAATATTTGTCATTATTGTTTGGTCTTTTCAAGGAATTGTGGAAAAAAACAATATAAAACAAGAGGTTTTGTTCATGTTGTTCAGTATTTGCTGTTGTTTTCCAGCTAAA
The DNA here is from genome assembly GCA_034780135.1 of Jordanella pulchra. Taxonomy (NCBI): domain Eukaryota; kingdom Metazoa; phylum Chordata; class Actinopteri; order Cyprinodontiformes; family Cyprinodontidae; genus Jordanella; species Jordanella pulchra. Next base: position 13,323 of record JAUZNJ010084419.1, read on the forward strand.
ACTTACCTAAGACTGAGGGTTAGTTAAGAAAGTTACCATCCATCCATTGATGCAAACTTTCAGGAGTCTTTCGATGAGAAGCCAGGTACGGCGCGGACATATCCACCGCAGGGCAACGCAGAGACTCGAAGGACGGACCCAGAGGAACGCAGCGTAAGAAATAAACCAGACACCGCCCAGGGCAGTTAGAGACCAACAGACCTCAGTATAAAAGGAGGGCCTCACTTTCTTTCTGATGGTGTCATCATTCTGTATTAGGAAGTATGCTGCAATGAAAGCATGCTACATATATCATAGATCTGTCTCTACATACATAGCATTATGTAAGACAAAGTCTGAGTAGAAACAAGCTGGTTTGATTCTTGGTTCTCCAGGCTTTTTTTTTGTCTGAGTTGAATCTGGAGTTTTTAAATATCAACATTGTGTCCTGATATAAAGTCGCTTCGAAGGGAAGCCACTCCTTCACCTCTTGGTGGAGTAGTAATCAGGGTGGAAATCACCAGCTCTGTAAAACTGCTATACTGATTTGTTTCTATGCTGGATTCTGATTTTTTGATTTTTCATATAACACTGTAAAAAAAAAAAAAAAAAATACACTGAAAAAAAAAAAAAAAATTCTGTCCAGACTTATTTTTTTGTTGTTTTTGTTTGTTTTTTGCTTGTTTTTTTCCTCTAAATGTTCCTCTAATGTAAATTACTCTAAAATTTTAGGGTTGTCAGAACTCTCTTACCTTTAAATATGGTTGAAAGAGCCTCAAAATCAAATTAGGGAAAATTCCTTCAAATAAATGCAGAACGTTATACTGCGAATTTAGGGATATTTCTTACAATGGGTTAAATCCCACTAGACCATTGGTTGTTGACCATTTCTGCTACTAATGCACAAAAAAACTAAATGTCAAAAGCATGAGAAGTAAGGGGACCATTGCTGCTTGCTGCCATCTCAGGTAACGACTTGTCCTTCATTTTTAGCGTTTATCCTGGCAACCCCGTTCTTATCACAATAAATTTAATTTATCAACTAGTTCTGATAAGCTGAAAAATATATCTTCAATAATTTAAGATCGAATTTTTCACTTAATTTTATAATATTAAACTGCATTTACAATATTCACCATTTTCCCTTTTCTTTTTCCCGGCTTGTTGAACTTGCAATGAATCATGGGAAAACCAAGGCTGCGTAAGATACTAAGGCCCCATCCTTCAAAACGGGTGAAAAGAAGTCTGCATTCGTTGGCCGCATGCGAAGTCTGCCAATCCGAACAGGTCGAGGTGTCGTGCTGTGACGTAACCGGCCGACAAATCTTGCCTTCACAGGACGCAGCCACCAAATCTGAACAGTGTTAAACTGCTACAATCCTCATATTACCTTTTTTGGATCACTTCAACAGTCAGAAGCACAAAAGGAAATATTGAAGTATGTCCAATTTTTTTAAAAGAACCAAACTTAAAATGAACCAAAAATTCTTTACTTAATACTTTATTTTAATGAGCAGTTAGGCTGAAACAAAAGTATGAATAAATAGAGTCTACTTGTGGATAATTTGTTGTTTTAAATCCTGATAAACCATTATATGTGAATCCCAAATTAATTAATGATAGTTTGATCTGAAAGAACATTTTAAAAGAACAAACAAACCAAAGAGTCAGCTCTAAATTCATTTTTTTTTGTAATACTTGGAACATACTGTCTGCTTATGAAACAAAAAGCCCCACCAAACACCCCAGAGTAGTTTGTCTGCTGCTTCCTATGCCATCCCAGACCTCCGAGTGGGCGGCATGGCTCCCTCCTCCCCCTCATCTTCCCCTTACAGATGTGGGTTTAGAGCGATATAAGGCCTTTGCTCTCATCGCCGAGTCAGGCAGGGAAGCGGGCCTTCATCCTCCTCCACACTAGTCTGAAATGCAGCCAAGTTCAGGAAGACAGACGCGACCCACTGCTTTGCTTACAAGTAGCTCAGAGGCAGCTTTCGACACCACGGCATTAAAGAAAATTAAGGTGCTTTTGAGCACAAAATGAGTGGAAAATATGTGCTTTGTTACAGTAACCCTGTTTACTAGATTTCTGATATATTTGTTGCCAAAATCTTTACAGGGTCTCTCTATTACTTTCTTAGCTGTCCTATGAGTTCACCTTGTTGCGAGATAAGACAGATTTTTAATTCAGGGAAGTTTCTTTTTTATACCATCAGTCCTTGAACTCCATATATATCACATGCTGTTCGCATTTGGTTCCTTTTGATTTCATCTAACCACGTTACCAGTCTTTCTCTTTAGAAAAAGGCCTTTTGCTCATTCCCAATAACAAGTGTATAAAATGAGACTCTTGTATATTGTTTTTATTGATTCTGTCATCCCAACCTTGTAACGGAGCCCTGCTTCATAATGGATATGCTGCGTTGGGCACAAAAGGCTTCATTTCTCCAATAACAGCCAAAGATGAGCCAGGAGGCGGACATTTATGTCCAATTTGCGATGTGGTGAAATGAGGTTTTAAAAAAAGTTGGGTAATTTTTGGATGTAATCAATATGGTTTGGGAAAAATACAGTAAAAACAATCGGAAATAAATAAATACTTTTAAGATAAACACATATTGATTGATTTTTTTATTTGTAACCTCTTAATTCACTCAAATATAACTCAACCCTATATTGTTTGCTTAAAAGTCCTATTCATGTGAAAAAGGGTTAGGCACAGTGTTTCCTGTAAGTGTAATGAATGCTTTTGTCAGTTTATTTAAAAAATTTACTCTAATTTAACAAAACAATTAAACAAGCTTTGCCACATAAACATACAAACAAAAAAAAAAAAAAAAAGTAAAATAAAGCTATGGAACAATGGAGAGATTTTATGATTTCAGCTTTTATTGATCAATTTTTCATAGGTTGTCAGACCTCCCGGGCTCAAACCTTACGCAGTTGTTTTAAAAATGCTCTGCAACAATTGTGAAATAGTAACAAGCTTGAGTGCAACTTATTTTACCGCATTTGGCACATTGATTGACCATTAAAAATGTAAAAAAAACTAACCTAACTTTGAAAAATCAAATGCTCAATCAACTGGTTAAAGGGAATTTGATTATACTTTTTGTACACCATTAGGACAAATGTCAATTTCTATGTTGTATATTTGACTAAGTCATTCACGCTAGCTAACGAAATGTTAGCATTGCTCTTTTTATCAAGTTACTCGTCCTCTTTTTTAAAACTTGGGGATTTATAAGGCCATAGGAGTAAAGACTTCTATCAGCAATAAGCAATAAATTGGCCAAAACACAAATCCACACGATGTAGTTAGTAACCCGAGTAGCTGTAGCTACTTATAACCGCTTTAGTTCCTCCTCTCCATGAAAAATAAAAAAAGGGGCTTTTACATAAAACTGTGAGCTAATGGCTCATTGTTGAAAAATATTTTAGAATAAGTCAACTGTAAAATTATCTGCCTCACTTTTTTGTGCTAAAATTGTAGGCTAAGCTAAAGATAACAAAAGGCAGGTGTTCCATTCACAGCATCCATTTAGCTAACGTCACATGCTAGACTTTTCAGCCTTGACATTGTTGTTATTTATTTCCCTGAATTGCACTCTGCCTAAATATACAGACTAGCTTTATGGCGATCCTCTTAGACAACAGGATGTGGATATGTTTATTAGGGCTTTATAAACACCTAGTCTGTCGTAGTGATTTATTTGGAAAATATGAATGTTGTGATCATTTATTTTTCTGTTGGTACGGTGTTGATTAATCCTAAATTGGTTCTGCTGCCGGTCTTTTTTCGGTCACACTTCAGCAGCGGTACACGAAGTACTCGACTATAGTACTTGAGTAAAAGTATTGATTGATGGTCAAATCTCACTCAACTACAAGTAAAAATTAATCGGTCAAAAAAATAAAAAGAAGAGACTCTTGATTTTCCTCACACTTTCACCATGGAACAGAAGTTTAATATATATTACCGCAAAATTGAATATATTACCACAAAGAAACCAAAACTCTGCTTTAAGAACTCATCCTACTGAACAAACTAATCAAATGGCAAAAACTCACACCTTTATAAAATGTATAAATTGTACAAACACCTGCCCAAATCACATTTTTAAAACAGTGGAGTCCAAATTCAGTCCTCAGGGCTTGTACAGTATCTTGCATGTTTTAGTTCTTCTCCGTGCAGGTAGTTACTACCTCCTCAGCACGTCGAAGTTCTGCATATGCCTGCTAAAGAGTTATTATTTGGCCCAGGTATGTTGAATAAGAGAGATAACTAATACATCCAGGCTAGCTGTTCTTGGTGAATGGATGAATTTTGTCAAGAACATGTTGTATCCAATTGAGTTTCAAGAAAGAAAAACAGAAGCAACGGATTACAAAGCTAAGTTGAGCCAAAAGGAACAAGTAACGACAACAGTAATTAAGTAAACGTACTGCTCTTCAGTACCAATGAGCATTCGTATTTTCTGGTTATACCACTTTTCTATGTTGTCACCTCTTGGTCCAACCACATCTCAGGTTTTCTGTTGAATAGAAATCTAGTGACTATAGAAGCCATGTTACATTGAACTTACTTTTATACTCAAGAACCAGTTCTGAGTTTATATGAGCTTTGCGAAAAAATGAATTATCTACAAGAAGTCATTGGCAGATAGGTAGTTTGTGGTTACAAAAGCATGGAAGTGTCATGTTGAATTCCAGTTTTCTGACCCACAGCCAGAAAACCACAGGAGAATGACAATCAGTTAGAGGATGTTTTTTTTTTTACAAAAAAAGAGACTGAAGAGGTTTGGGTGAAGGGAATCGTGGAACTGTTTCATGGTTATAACGGCTTACTGAAGAACAGCAAAAGGAGATGCTGAATATAAGGTGAGCGGAGGTGATATCAGTAATTTTGACTGATGTCATCTTACTTGTGGAGTCAGAATGTCCTTCGAGGAGGGGGGGGGGGGGGAAGTGAACTGATGACTGGGAGCTTGAACACTAGATGTGGGTTAGGATGAAGTCCAGGTTCCAAAGGATAAATCAAACAAGGAGGTCCGTGTGAAAATGAGGAAGTGGCGGTGGAGGGCGGACAGGTTGGTCAGGCAAGTATGTTAACAGAGGAGTGGCCCTACTCCTAGCTGGAGAATCAAGAAACGGTTTGTTCAAACAGAGGAGTTGAAGGTGGAACTGGGGCCACCAGTGGGTCATATCCACAGTGTCACAAGGAGAAACCTGGGAACATAAAGCAAAGAGAAATGACTAAGGTTCATTAGTATGCACAGAGTGTTACACTCAGGAGGGCTCAGAGTACCATTAAAGGCAAATCTTCAGGCATCAAGGTGCAGAGCATCCATTCCTTTTAAGCCTCAACTAAATGAGGTTACAAGCTGCAGGTGCACTTGTACTCCAAGTGCGCCATCGCAAGGAACGATCTCCAGGTGCCTTCTGGAGGATGAATGACGAACCACAGACCAACAGAAAAAAAAAGAAAAGTGAAACCCCCAATCCTAACAGGAAGGGGTCAACAACGGGGTCGTTAGATGTTGAAAATGTTGGTCAAGTCAACCATTAGTAATTATCTCAAAGTGGGACAAAAAAAAATCTCCCTCGGTAGGATGGATCTATGCTTTCATGTGTTTAAACTAAATTTTGACCTCAATGACACTGAAATCAAGACCTATTTGAGCAGGCGATATTTTTTTCCCCATAATTGTCCATTTATGAGAGTATTCCAGATACTCTGACCAGTCTGTCATACAACATCTAACTATACTACAGTTAAAGTCAATTTCTTCCCCTTGTCATGCTGGGTCTGAGCTACAGAAAGTCACCTCAACTTGGTGCCATAAGTAGGGCAGATTTCTGATCTGCTGACAAGCAAATGTTCCCCAATAAAGTGGCCGAATAGTATCCGATTTTCCACAGCTTCTCTATTAGTTGATGGTTAATTTTGTAACGGACTGAGGAGTTTGCGGACCCAGTAAATAACCAGACAGCGAGAGGCGATTTAACAGTTTATTGAGTACGATTTCCGGATCAGCGGCTGGAGGAAACAGCAGCGACAGGATGTTCTGGATGGAGATATGAGCGTTACTGTGCGGTACAGGATGATGGGCAGAACAGCCGACTGGAGGGTGATTGTACTGACCTTCTAGGACACAGAGGATCTGGTTCTTAGGCTCGGTGAGCCAGCCAGCACGCCAGCAATCCGGACCAAGGGAGGAGGACTTCGTCCTTGGCTGATCAGGTAGGCGAACCAGTTAGTCCATCTATGGAACAGACTTAATCACAGTCGGGATGAGCAGAACGGAGGTCAGAGCCGGGAGGTCACAGAGAGAGCAGGTACCAGTCCGAGTTCCAAAGACAGTGTTGTGGCGAAGGCAGGGGTCGAAACCAAAGGGTCAGAAGGCTGGAGAAATCCTAATCAGAATCCGAAAAGCAGGTCTGGGGCAGAAAAGGGGTCAGATGACAGGCAGCCAAAGTCCGACAGGGGCTATGCAGAAATCAAGGTCTCAGAGAATAACCAGGTTCAGCAGGCGGGCAGGCAGGAAAAAAGAACGCTAGATAATGTCTCACCAAAGGCTCGAACGAATTAATCTGGCATTGAACCTAGAACTAGAAGAGGCTTTTAAAGGCAGAAGAGCAGGTGTAACCGATGAGAGTGGAGCAGTAGAGGCAGGTGGAAATAATCTGATCATCAAATCAGGGCTGACGCCCAGAACCATGACAAATTTAACATTAATGCCAAAATAAATTGCTGCAGCTATTTAAGATAACAGTCCGCAATGAACAACAATAAAAATATAGATACCTTCTTATATCTGTAACATTCACACATGGCATATAAACCTATTAGCAAACATGAAGTATGGGGATCCTGTTTCCTTATATTTGCCCAGAAATATACCTATATCTGGGATATTCATTAGATTTGGAGGGGAGAAATGTTGGGATTTCATCAAACCTTATTGAAACTGTCACCTTCGGTTATATTTCTCTCATGAAGATGATCAAATGTGCTTGTTTAGAATATGAAAAACAGACAAGCAAAAGAAAAACATACAGCCTAGAAGATTAATATCTTCAGAGACCTTTCCTAGGATCCGGGTAATTTCTGCTGGAGGGTTCCCAAACACAAAGAGATGACAGAGCAGGTTAGAATTAAAATTGCCAGAAGACTCTGCAATTATTGCAAATCACTGGACGGTCACAGCTCATTTTATACCGAAGGGGGTTAGATATGTGCCCTGGCATTGAAAGCTATGATCTGTGATATACAGTGCCTAACAAAAAGTTTTCACACCCGTTGAACTCCTTATCACCCTCTACTGTATTGTATTTGGATTTTATAAGCGACATTAGCACAAAGTAAAACCGAAGGAAGCATAAGGAGAACAACTAATAGTTTTTAAGTTTTTAAAGGATCATACCTAATACTATATCTCGAAAAACACCATAATTGCAGTGGAAGTACCATGCTGTGGATTTTCTCCACCTTCTGTCTTGTGGACATACGGAAAATTAAAAAAAGAATAGAGTAACAATAATAAATACTGTATAGAGCTAGAACTACTATAGGAAGGTTGAATGGGTCAATTAAATCAATCAGACTCAACTTGAGCTAAGAACAGGTGAGTGAGAGTAAAGCTTAAAATCCTGTAGCAACTTTGAAAATATATTCAAACCTTGGATAATTAGATGATATGTTTGATGTCAACCCACTTGATTAATGTTAATGGCTACAAATTTATGGTACTCTTCACTGTTGTGCTGTACTGTTCGCAATTACTCACCATTTTTGATAATGCTAACTAAACCAAACATTTATCTTAACAGAAAAAAATGCAATATTTGCATGGCTTCTGAAACCTTCTTTAAAGAGAGATTATGTAAGTTTTTACTGAAGATATCTTTAAAATAGCCTTTTTATTTGACCATTTACGACTAAAACAGCATTAGATGAGCAAAGTGACGCCTCAGTATTTCCGCCCTGATGCATCTTACAAGCCTGCAACCTGTTTTCCCTAATTTACTTTGAGTCGGAAGTTTCTCCACTGTTTTTTCCAACCTAGCAAACAATCGAAGCGTTATATTCAAGATGGATTTCGTGAATACACAGAAGCACCCGGCATCCTGCTCAACTAAGACGTCAACAGCAACTATAGGTAAGATGACAAAAGTAAGTATGCACGTAAGCCAGGAGGACGAGCAGAAAAGTGCTGCAGTTCTATGCTTTGGCCACAGGTGGCACTATCATAAGAAAACTCTGTCATGCCTCTTTAACTCAGCACAAACTCTCAGACGCTGAAAAATGGGAATTTAAAGTCTTTTCAGCTTGAGGTATTTGGATCAAGCCAAAGACTTAAATCACTTTACCATCAAATATGTTCCTGTTGATTTAGATAAAGTTCTCATTTTGGCACAATATTGCTTTCATATTGATGATTTTATCCCACGTGGCAACATTTTGATACCACTGAAGAAATGTCTAGCAGTGTAATAATGAGTGGCCAATATGTCATCATGCCGTCCATCAGTCAGATTACCTTTAACCTTTCTGGGAGGCATCCCTTTTTGACCAGCATCATCTGTGCGCTTGTCCACAATGTAATGACTTCCATAAGGCTGAAGGCTGTATGGCTGTAGCACAGCAGTCCGGAGCTCCTTTCCTGCACTAGATAGTGTTTCTAAATGTTGGCCCTGCGAAAACAGAAGGACAGGAGCTAGGAAGAGGAGGTAGGAGCTACATTTTGAGGTATTTGGAGCCAATGACATTTTGGATTACTTCTTGGTTCTGCCAATGTTAGAAAAACCCATTTGTACTCAGAATCAAACAACTGCAACTTGTTGTCCAATACTAATGTCTCACCTCACAAATGCGCTTCGATGGTAAAAAAAATATTCAAAACATTAAGAAATCGCTCCCAGAAAAAAATTAAAGCTTCTACATTAGCAAATGGTGGGTCAACATTGGATGTTTCAGTTTGTCCAGTTTTTTTAAATCATAAAGTAGTACATCTGTATCACCTTAATAGTTTTTTTATTTATTGTTTTGTTGAGTTTAATCAATGAGAATTGGAGAGCACAGTGGCACGACAGATGGCTTCTCACAGCCACCCTCTCCCCTGAGCCCGCTCAGTGACCAGTACCATACTGCCACTCCGGGCAAGAATTCATTAGCCGGATCAGGCTGGCATTAGGAGCTCTGTATTCTTGCTCAGACTCAACGACACCTCCTGTAAAAAGCCTCAACCGGCAAGATAGTCACTGAGTCAAGAAATGACACCACCTCGAGTTAAATCCACCACACGTCCACAGTTTTTGCACCAAAAGAAATCCCTTACAGATGCCATGATCCTTCCCGAGAGGTTTTTAACCCCCCCCCCCCCGCCTGCTCTGTCACAGCATCCAGAATGTGGTGGCGATAAATGGATTGAGGCAACCAATTCACAGTAGAATAACCTTTCACTGGCACACTCTAACCTTGTTGCCGGGCCGCTTTCCAGCCTCTTATGTTTGGCCTTTCTTTTTTAAACAAATCATATTACAGTCTATTGGCCTCTCGGTGCAATATCCAATTCATGACTTTGAATTGGACTGAAACAGAAAATACACACCCTTTGCATCATCATTGTAAGGTCATGGTGGTTCTTATGTCTTTTTGATAGCTCTCTTAAAGAACTTGTAACTGACAGTGTGGGTTTAGTAAATGTTTTGTCCAATTGCTGTCTGGACAGACTTTATGTTTCGGATCATATCTTGGTGTAAAACAGTTGCTCTCTGGTAATATTTATGTGCCTGCTCTGTTTCTGCGGCATAGACTTGCCAATTCCCTTTGCCGTCTGACAGGAATCAAACATCCTTTTCTCCTCCTCTCCGCATCTGGTGTTTCTTTTTGTCGGCAAGCTTAAATTGGCAGTGGACAAGCACAGTTGGTCGGTTTCCATTTCCGTCCAGTTGAACATGTTTATCTGAGCGTCTACAACTCAGAAGGAGAGGCTGCGGCTGTGTTTCTTATTACATATTCTCCCTGAAGAAGTCCTCTCTATGTTCACTGAAAACTCAGGCTCCTGAGAGACTCTCTCTCTCTCTCTCTCTCTCTCTCTCTCTCTCTCTCTCTCTCTCTCTCTCTCTCTCTCACT
>JAUZNJ010084430.1:0-23437 GCA_034780135.1 Jordanella pulchra
AAAACAAACCCTTGCCAGTCATATTCTGGAAACAGTGAACCAGTGATGTTAATTAAGGGTAAAGACCTCCTAAATGTTTTCACTCCAGACCTTCCGCACTGTTTCAGTTCACTGAGAGTTTCAACATCTGGTGTCAGAGAAGCTTCACAACTACAGAAATGTTGAAGAGTCTCCTTGTTTAGCCAATCATCTTCAAAGACTGTCCGTCTCTTTACCTTTCCAACATTTCATACTACCTTTTGTCATTTTTGTGAATTAAATCTGCAACAAGAAGGAGCCACGCGGCAAAGAGCTTTTGATGGAAAATCTTTCAGATGCTTGGTACCAACTTTGACATGGATAATTTTCAAAATTGACATAATCCACATAGATTTGTTTACTTTGCCCAGCATCAACCAGCAGCAGGTTGCTCACAGTTATAATGTCATGTTTTATCTCAGTCATTAGACCCTAACAGAGCAGGACTACAATCAAGGGCAGCATAATGCAATGCAAAACTGTCCAACCAAAATGCATTTGTACGATTATCCCCATCATTCATTTGACTAATAGAGAAATAAACAGAAAAACAGGTAAATAATATATAGATCAGAGATGTTAACAAGTAATCAATTTAGGATTAATTGTCAATTAATGATTTATTAGATTAGAATTTGCTCCTTTCAATAAACTGATCAAGTTAGCTTAAAATTTCTCTCAGTGTTGTAATGTTCCCGCCGTCCACTAGGGGGAACCGCTGTTCATTCTTAAGCGGAGGGTTACTGGGATTCGCCAGAGAAGTCCGATGATTATTTACAGTTTAATGGCAAGATATATATATATATCCCTTAACCAATAATCGTTAGTTGATCATAAATAAGATAATTCAACTTTAGTATAATTCAGCAAAAGTTGGCCCAAGTTGGTTAATAATCTGAGTCCCTTAAAACAGAAAATCTTCAATCAGGTTTTTTCTTCTCCAAAAAAAAAAGAGAAAAACTAACCAACAGTCCAGCGTTTAAATTTAAAGACAAGAACATTTGAGTATTTTCTTTGAGTTAGCTAAATAGTTTTATTTGAAAATTGAAGCTTAAAAACTCTCAGACAGCCCAGTTGTGAAGCAGCATAAATACACGGCATGAAACTACAGCATTGAGGTGTCATCATATCAGAGTATCACAACGGAAAGTTATCACAGGGGATGTCGCCATTAAACACACCTACGACCTTTAAAATGTGACCAATGAAGGTTTTCAGCATCAGTAAAACACTGGGGGGGGGGTTACTCGGTCCAATCAAGCAGAAATAAAAATACTTCACTGTGCTGCTTGACTGCTTTTTATTACATTAAAGGGCACCGCAGTAAGAGCTGATGAGAAGGTCTGGGTGCTTCATGAGGCCAGTGCTCCTCTACGATTACTACTGGCTCACAGAGTCCTTCAGATCGATAGTGTTACCCCAGAAAGATGGAGAACGACTGTGAATAAATTGGTTGAAATCCAAGAGATTCTTATCTTTTAGTTAAAAATAAAAACTGGCATAACTCCTTGCTTTCTTCCAGTTTTGAAGCGTGTTTGCAGGCAGTGAGAGAGCTGGACTGTATGTGAAGCTAGCATTAAGCTGGGAGTATAAAAACTCATTCTGCAGGATAGAAAAAAGAAGCTGGCGTTGAACTGCATGTGTGTGGCTGGCAAAGACGGGATGTAGAGTTTGTCAGAGGGCGGAGCAGGATGAAGAGGAGGTGGTGGAAGATGCGTTGCTTCCTCTGAAGATGCAGCCTGCTCTCTCCTACACTGGAGCGAAAGCGTGGCCTTTGCACAGGGGCTTATCCTTTTTCGAGTAGAACGTCTTCCCCTCCAGGTTGATTTGGCAGAGCTTAAAAGATGAAAGAAGACAGACAGGGAGACAGATTGAGAAACCGCAGCAGAAGAGACACACTTCACCAAAGCCAATGTCAATTTGCGCAGTTTTCAACAGACCAGGGCATATAGATAATATTTACTTGACTTGGATTCACTTTTAGTTTTTCTCTCAGAAATGAGCAGGTGAGGAAGACCGAAAGCAGATCCAGGTGTATTGTACCAAGATACACAGTAGGCGGGGCCTCCAGGATCAATCAAAGTGACTTACAGCGCAGACGAAGCACGTGTCGTGCCAGCTGTAGCCCAAGGCCTCCAGAAAGCGATCGCCGGCATCAATCTTGAAGTCACAGCCGTGGCATTTAGTGCCAAACATCTTTTCATAGTCTGCAGATAGAAAAAAAAAACATAACAGAGAGAGGAAATATGAAAAGCACATCAATATTCAAAAGAAATGATTTCATCTCTGAGTTCAGAATCAGGAAATCTCCCTGACCTCCTCTTTCACCTCCTGTTCACATCACTTCTCCTTAAAGGGAACTCCGAAACACAGATTGTAAAAGTCTTTTATGTTCAATAAAACTAAAAGGAATCCTTCCAACAAACAGACACTTAAGGGCAAGAAACAGTGTGCTGATGCTCATTGGCTGCCTGGATGTTTATGCAGCAGTCGGTTCTTTCCACAGTTTAAGGAAGGATTAGGATCGTGGGGGGGGGGGGTGTACTGGTCCAGATACTCGCCCGGTCTTTCCCCGTCTTTCATCACAAGGACTGTGTCAGGTTATAATGCAGCTTGTGGCTGAGAGCTGCTCAATCCCTGCAAGATGCTGAGGCAGCAGAATGTTTATCAGAGCTAAAGGCCTATTCAGAATATGAGCACTTGGCTTTCTGGCTTCTGCTCTGATAAAGCAGCAGCGCAACTTCGGAGCGTCAGCGGTGAGCAAGAAGCACGGCGCTCTGCTAAATCATTTATGGCATAATGGAAGAGTACACACCATTCATAAAAGCCAACAGAGAAATATATGGTAAACTGGAGTTAAATAGATTAGAGCGGATGAACACATCACACTTTATGATTGACTGTATGCGTCGCCTCATTCAAGACACAAAAGCCCGGAGCGATGCCGCCCAGCGTTTTACAAAACTCTGACAAATGGCCTGATAGAAGAAGGGGAAATAAAAGAAGAAAAAAGGTTTTTGAGAGGAAACCAGGGAGGAGATGCGCTGCGGTGAGTTTCTGTTACAATGGACCCATCTAAGAGAAAAACAACAGAGAGAAAGCCCCTCTGTTCCACCCAGTGGCTGCATGGCTTTTGTTCTGAGGGCCTCCACCGCTTCCTCCATCCGAAGGCAGAGGATCAAACATCCATCACAGAGCCGACGCCCAGTGAAGGCCCGTCAGCCCTCCTCGCTTCACCCGCGGCCGTCTCACCAGCAAACATTCGTAATAAATATGTAGGACTGGATCCAGGCGTGAAGTTGCACAGCTGCTTACATGGGTCGACGTTCCTCAGTTGGCGGTGAAACAAATCGATCTTCACACGCAGATTTTAAGCGCTTTTTTTTTTTATTTCCTCCCATTTTTGCTAAAATGTTTTATGTTATTTTAAATGCAGCTTGAATTTATCTCTGATCTGCGTTTAAACTTTCTGTAACAAGTTGTTTTGAATTTCAGCTTCTCTTCCCTCCAAGCGATTCATCCAAAAAGCAAACAAACAAAACACTGAAACTACTTGAGAAAAATATTCACACCCACTGTACTATTCCAAATTTGTCAAGAACATGCAGATTTCCACAGACTTGTTGCTTATTCAAAATCTGAAGCTTGTGCATTCAAATCCTGCCGTTGATTCTTACTTAGATTAAAATCTGGACTTTGACTAGACCAATTTAACACATAGATGTACTGCTATCTATGTGAACTGATCCTTTGGTAGCTCTGACTGTTCCTGAGGGAAGGTGAACCGCCCTGATCTGCAAATATTATTTCATAAACAATGAATCTACCGATTATATTTTTGATTGATCAAATATTCTATCAAGAGATAATTTGAGTAAATTAACATTTCTAAATAAAAAAAAATGTTTGTAATTGAGAAAGAAAACCTTTATTGCATTTTGAATAACTTTTAAATGGCAACACATAAAAAAAAATATATAAGGACAGCTTTCATTCTAATTAGAAAATGTTGATTTTTTTTCATACTTCTGTCCAAATTACTGCTGTAGCTGCTCTGTCTCTCGATATAATGGCTTGTTTTAGAGCAGGCATGTCCAAAGTCAGTCCTCAAGGGCCGCTGTTTCTTTATGTTTCAATTGATTCCGATGATTGTAGTTCAGCAAAAGCCTTTTAATCAGCTATCAATAGAAATCAGCTGAGCTGAAGCAGGAAAAACCTGGAAAACCAGCAGTACAGCGTCCCCAGAGGACCAACTTTGGACATGCCTGTTTTAATGTCTGTGTACCGTTAGTCTAAGTAACAATTCCCAAATGACTTGATGATTAATATATTATTAATAATCTATAAATCACAATTAATCTGATTAATTGTCTCAGCTCTATCAGTCCTTTGCAGCTTGCTGCAGGTTTACTTCCAGGTTGGTTCTGTATCTGCCGAGGTTTCTTACCACCGTTTAAAGGTAAAGGACCCACAGCACAATGCTGCCACCACCCTGTTTCACTGTGTGGACTTTCTGACCCTGTCTGCTGCATTACTCTGTCTTAATGATGCAGATTGTTCTTAAAGTTTTCACATTAAAGGGGGTTAAATAAATTGTTTCTTTTACTTGTATTTATTTATCTCCTAACAGCCAAACGTGGAAAAGTTATTAAATTAGCATGACTTGTTGCCAGTGGATGATCTTCATTTCCAGGCCTTAATGAACATTTAGAAATGTGTGGCAGTGATTCCCTTTGATAAAAAACACACAAAAAAGGATTTCTTTACCTATTTAACACATCCTCACAGTAGCGTTAGATGGTGGAAAAAGCTGTGAAACCAACCCTGAAGAAAATAATCAACACCTCATAACTGAGGGAAGCAGCCTATCTGGAGCCTTATGTGTAAGCTACCTGCAGTTAGCTGCTTTATCCAACATTAAAAGAGCAACATGTGGCCGCAGAAAGCCACCGGACATCACATCCGTCCGTATCTGATACAAACAGAGCCAAGAACGGAAAGTAAACTTTATTTGGAGCCTTTGGGCGGTGATGGAGCAGAGCAGCTGCAGCCAGGCTGTGCTGATTTACATCCCCACACATTAAATGAGCTAAAGCTGGAGAGCCTTCCACCATCTGAGCCACTGTAAGGCATAAAGGATCGCTTTTTATAAAGCGAGGGAATGCAACTGATAAATGGAGACCCGCTGAATCCAAAACACTTTTGGTACAAATATCTTTAAACAAACCATTAACCAAGCATTTCAGGTCGCCCCATCCCAGAGAGGATTTCACATTCATTATCCGTCATGGAGGGAATTAACATTATTTGCAAAGGTGGACACAAATGAACAAGTTCTCAGCCTATTTTGGGGGAGGATGTTTACGTTGGACGTTAAGAGAGGCCGTGCAACAGAGCCGTCACTTTAATGAGGCATGAAAGGTGCGAAGATGCTTGTGTGTGTGTTTGTGTGTGTTAGATGAACTCTAGTAATACAGTGCACAGTCAACGGCAGATGATAAAGGAATCAGATTCATTTTCTACATATTTTAGTAGTTAAAAAAAAAAAATCCATATTTTGTAAACAAAGATTGATTATTACACAAATGTCATAAAGTACGGAAGAAAAACAACAAACTCTTATTAAATATCTGGGGATGGAAATCTGAGAGGTGCAGCAGGCATTTGGATTCAGCTCCTTGTTCTCATTAATCAGAGAAAAAGCCAGACGTCCATGGAAACCCTGGAGGATCCGCAGCTCAGGTGTGAGAATCTGTCCACACAACTATTAGTCCTGCACTCCGCAATGAATGACCTTTATAGATGAATGCCAGGAAGAAAGACATTGTTGAGTGAAAGCAGTAATGAGTCCCGTCTGCAGTTTGCAACAAGCCACGAAGGGGAAACGGTGAAGATTTAGAACCGTTCTCCTTCAAGAAAAGATTAAAATTTGACTATTAAGCTTGGGTATATAAAAAAAAAACCAAAATCTGAAACATGACGGTGGCAGCATCATGCTGCGGGGATGTTTTTAAAGAAGAGCAAAAAAAAAAAAAACTAAACAAACAACTTTAAAAACGGGGGAAGATTCATCTTCCTGCAAAACACCTGTTATGGTCCCTCTACTGTAGATAAACACTAAATCATTTTCTTAAGATGGTGAAACAGTAACTTACAGCTAATTTCTTACTTTTATAGTTTGACTTTAACAATAATTTGAAAATAAAGCTTTTGCTCTTTAGTTACAGACGATATGCGTCATGAATTAAGATTTTTAAAGGTGTTAAAGTCTATCTCCACATCCGTCCACATCTGTCTTTCATTGTGTTCAATCGTTCTGATGAAAAAAAACAAAAAAAAAGGCGGCGGTTATGACCTTTAACTATAAAATATTGCAGCTTTTTCTGTTTTGTTTTTTTTGTGTTCTGCTCCCCCTTCCTGTTCATTTTGACCTTGAACCGCCGCTGGTCTCACCTCTCTCACAGTACGGCTCGCCCTCCTCCATGTAGAAGGCCTGGTTCCTGATGGGCTGCTTACAGGCTGCACATTTGAAACACTGAACATGGTAGGTCATCTTCAAGGCATGCATGATTTCCTACAAACAGAAACATTTGGATCTAATCAGATATATTTTTTAATATATATATCTCCTCAGAGCAACAAGCAGGAAGGCAGCGTTACCCCAGTGATCTTCTTCTTGCACTTGGCACAGTTGGGAGCGTATCTGTTATCATGGCACTTTGTGCAATACACCGCGCCTCTTTCTTCAAAGAAGCCCCCCTCCTCCAGAACCGCCTTACACTGGGAGCAGGTGAACTCCTCCGGGTGCCAGGAACGCCCCAGAGCCACCAGGTACCGACCCCTGGAAAACATTCACAGCACATCAAAGCCGACGGAAACCTGGTGCAAAAGATGTGGACGGTTCCAACGCTGCGAACAGATGTTTTTCTTGCTGTCTTAGGGGTTTTGTAAGTGAATGTTAAAGAGCAGCCCCTTTATTTGCTTGCAGAATAAGAGCTAAGGTTTCTGGCAGAGATGACAGAATAATCCTTGTCCTCTGTGATAAAAGATGTCTCCAGACAGTGTGAATTATGCTGACGGCCTTAATTTGCAGCAGACACGGAGTCTGCCGTCGCGCATACTAACCATGCTAAATTATTCATCACCTCAAACAGGACTCTGGAAAGAGCAAACAGGCATTCTTCTAGTGCAGCATGCATGTTGAGCTGCAGATTTACCGGATGATTTTGTTGCAGGCGCCACACACTGGGGTCCTCCCGCTGTCTTCGGGCGCCTGCTGCGCTGCCTGCAGGATGGAGCTGCGGTTCTGCCGGGGCGTGGGCTCAACCGGCTGCTGGTGCTGGGTCACCACAGTGCTGGTTTTGTCTGGGCGGTAGCGGTCGGCGAAGTTTGGGTCCGTGACCCAAGGGGGTCTGCAGGAGGGACCCGAGGAGGCCGCCGCCGCAGCAGCTCCAGTCTTAGAGCCTGGGTTTAGAAAAAAAACACCTCTGCTCTAAAAATAGCAGTCAGCTCATAAGCATATCGACACTTAAGAATAATAATCTATCAGCGGACGACCCCCCCCCCCCCCCAGATGCTGTTGAAGTTCGTTTTACGCATCAGTGGGAGCAGAAACTCACCATCTGGTTTATCTGCAGTTTGGGTCTTGGCAGAGGAAGGAGTTGGCTCGAGGCTGTAGAGAGAAAATGACTTATTAGAAAAAAAAAAGAAATAAGAAAAACCAGGACACCTTCTGATGGAATGTCATGTTAGAATATCAGCATTCATGTCCATCTGTACTGGTTCTGCATGGAGGATTTAAAGCACCAGTCTCAGTAAGACAGACTGGAAATCAGTGGTTCACCTCAGCGAAGACGCATTTTCAGAAATAAAGGCATCACTGAACAGCTGCTTTATTTCAGCAACATATAAAATGTGAATCTGGTGTTTTCTACAGATTTATTACAGAGAGATGCACAACCAGCCTTGATTTCTGTTCATTTGATGAGAACATCCAGATTTTCAACATCAATTAGCGGAAGGAAAAAATATTTCTCATCCAAAACGCCAGCAAAGTAAAATGTCCAGCTTCTTTACAGAAAAGGAAATCAACAGTTTGTCTTTGTCAATGAGACACACAGAAAGAAATGTTCTAAGCAGAACTGGTCTCATCTTCCTCCTCTAAACTCTCCAGACTCTTCAGCAGGAGAAATCAAACTTTACATTTAAAAGGGTCTTTTTTTGCCCTGTTTCTCTGAAAACACGACAGCTTATCAAGTCTTAGAAAGAAATATCTACAATTGAATCCTTGCTTTATGGTAAATTACAGAACCACATTTTCTTTGCATGTCTTTCTTTAAGAAACGTTAAAATGAATTTAAAATTGAATTAAAGAGCAAATTCATCAGCAAATAAAATTGAAAGTGCTACAGAAGAGCAGAACCGCATACTTGAACATAATTTGAAAACCAAGGCTGCCCAACAGATATGCATTGAATAAAAAAAAAAAAAAATGAAACTCTGTTCAATAGAGGATATTTAAGAGCTTCTTTCCAAACGAGGAGCAGCCATGAGGATCAGCTGAGTGACTGGTACCAATCGGAGGAAGAAGCGCAGGATCGGATCCTTGGTGGACGCTGATGCAGACGACCTCGTTTTAAGAGGAGCGCTGAAATAAAGAGTTTCCCCTCATGTTAAAGGACTCGTTTCCTGCAGCAAGCCCCACTATATTCAAACCAGGGAGAAAAACAACTTCTGAATTAACAGAAAGAGCTCCAGAGATGTGTTACTATGAGAAAGGAGAAGGAAAAAAATATGCCATCCTGCCTGAGGCATCATTCATGTTCATATCATCAACTGGGCCATCTCTAATGCACTAATGAAACATGATGACATCGCATCTCATTAGCTAGGTTCACGGCCAACAGGGATCAGGAGGTGGGTGAAGGAGCAGGAAGTTTTCTAGCTTTCTGGTCGGAGAGAAGAAAAAAAACTAATCGGGCTGTTTAGAAAGAAAAACCTTCTCCAAACTGTGAGTTTTTAATATTAAAGGAGGTTGAATCTTTCATAGATCTGCAGCAACAAGGTAGCTTGAATGGAGAAGTTCAGGAAGGGAAGATTTTCTAAAAGATTAAAAAAGCAAAAAAAAACAAAAAAAAACAGCAGAGCTAAACGAAAGGCCAAATGAGAAGGATCTCTGGCGGCCAGGTTAAATGAAGGGCAGCGCCTCTTTCAGAGCGTTTGGCACGCAGATCCTGGGTCAGCTGGCCTTTACTCTGCACACTGATAGACCGCATCTTCTGGGACCTAACCTAACAACTCAGAAAAAACACGTCCCAGTCAAACAGCGCCGACCTTGGGTTGCCTTCCCCCCCGCCTGGCTGCCCTACATGGCAACAGGCCAGCTTCACACAACATCCGTAGCTTTTGTTAGCTGCTTCTCTCTAAAGGAAGCTGCAAAGTGCTAAACATTCATGATGGCAGGTTCCTCCCACCTCCAGTAACCTAGATTGTGTTTTCTTAATATTTTTACTACCTTTAAACTCACCTTATTCTTTCCACCACATCAAGCTGCAGGTACTTTTTTTTATCCCACCAACAAGCTACATTTCCCCTCATGCTTGTGTCACTTCGTACATCTGGGATATCTGATTTCCCTCTGTTGTCTGGGAACCACTGACCTGATCGATGTGGGAAAGATTATAAAAAAAAAAAAAAATAAAATAACACAGGAGTTTGTTGGAGGCTCAGCGTCTGGCAGCAAAAGAGAACTTTTTCTTGTTGAGCGATAAAAAGCACCGACAAGTTTTCCCTTCAGCTGTAGAGCAGCTTTACAAGAGCATGAGTTCAAACAGGAAGAGAGAAGCAGCTAAAGATTATCGTCTATCGGTCAAACTATTTTGTTTCCCCAAAATCTCTTTTATAAAAAATAACTGACATTTTATGCAGCTTATAATTACCTAAGAACTCTGGTTTTTAAAGTTGACTTCTCCAGTGAGTGATAAGACTACCGTCTAAATATTTGTTCATTATGACCGAGATCTAAACAATTCTTAACCATTTTGAAAATTAGTTGATCAAAGCAAATTGTTGGAAGCCTATTTCAACAATGAGGACGTTAACATTGATGGAAAACTTCAGATCAAACTATGAAATTTAAATAAGGTATGAAGACACCTACGGTGGTTTTACAGTGGGGCAAAAAAGTTTTTAGTCGGCCACTAATTGTGCAAGTTCTCCCACTTAAAAAGATGAGAGAGGCCACACTGCCCGGGTAACGAAGGAGTGGCTTCCTAAGAAGCATTTGAAGGTCCTGGAGTTGCCTAGCCAGTCTCCAGATCTCAACCCCATAGAAAATATTTGGAGGGAGTTGAAAGTCCATGTTGTCCAGGGACAGCCCCAGAAACTCACTGCTCTAGAGGAGATCTGGAGGAGGAACAGTCCAAAATACCAGCAACAGTGTGAAAACCTGGTGAAGACTAACAGAAAACGTTTGATCTCTGTCATTGCCAACAAAGGGTAGATAAAGTATTGAGATTAACTTTTGTTATTGACCAAATACTTATTTTCCACCATATTTCGCAAATAAATTCTTTAAAAATCAGACAATGTGATTTCCTGGATTTTTTTTTCCTTTTGTCTCTCATAGTTGAAGTATATCTATGATCAAAACCAAACGAAACACAAAGGTAGCAAACAGCTAAAGCTCTCTGCGATAAAACCCAAACAATTATGTGTTGTTAACAATAGTAACATGGAATACATGTGAAGAAATAACGTTGTTTTCTTCTACACACAATGAGCTAGACTTTGCCTATTGGGTTAGTCATGCAAAGGATTGTGGGAAACCGTATAGCTCCAGAGATCGCTATGCTAACTGGTTTGGCGCTAGAAAGCTGCCTGCTTCCTGGTTTTATCTCCTTTATGGCTACCAGATTATTCAGATAGTAGCTATGATGGTGAAGTGCATGCTGGGTACAGAGATAGCCTGAAATACGTCACTGTTAAGAAAAAACACCAACGACCATTTTAACACAAACACTTCTTTTAGCTGAGTGTAGCTACTTCTGTACAGAGGAACTAGAGAGTCAAAGAAAAAGAAATCCAGCCTTTTTAAATCTACCATTTCAGTCATGAAACCTGAAATCCAGTTTGAAAAGCATTTTCAAAAAACAAATTTTTAATTGAACTAATAAAGAAAATTCAATTGTATTTATTAATCCATCAATAAATACTGGAATTTGAAAGGGTATTTTTAAATTCTGTTTCTAAATCAAAATAAAACAAATGATCTGATTATAAATACCTTTTCTAATAGAACGTTTAAAATGTTTGACTTCAATTTGAGCCTTCTCAAATCCTTCTTGAAACTGCGTTTTCTTTTTAATTTACGCGTCCCATTTAATATTTTCGTAACCCCTCTGGTCCCAGAGCAAACTGGAAACCAGTTGAAATCTTTCACTGGTTAGACTCCCACACTTTATCAATATGACCATTAATGGAGCAACTGTGATTGGTTAAACTGGTTCGATGTGATCAGGGATCAGAAGGGTTACAGAAAAAGCTTAATGAGAAAGAATAAAGCAAAATGAAAATCCAATTTCAAAAAGGGATTTGAAAATGCAAGTTGAAAAGTAAAATGGAAATAAAATAAGGAATAACTTTTTTAAATGAGTTATTGGAAAAGGTATTTATAATCAGATTTATGGAAATTTGGTTTTTAAATCTTCATTTAGGAATAGGATTTGAAAATACATTTTCAAATTCCAGTATTTAACACTGCATTAATATATACAGTTTACAATTCCTCTTTAATAATTCAATTTAAAAGGTGCAATTAGAAAATCCTGTTCAAACTGGATTTTAAATAGCCAGATTTAAAAGTTAAATCTAAAATGGTCGATTTTCTTTTTCTATGACTCACAAGCCCTCTATACTTGTGAGGGGATCTTGTTTATCATTTTGTGCATAAGTTACCCCCCCCCCCAACCACTATGATAAATTAATTCAACTTTTTGTCCCTTTTTTTTTTTTTTTTTTTTACACACAGCATGAAACTGTTATAACCTTCACTATAATTTGGAAGATTTTCCATGATCTCAACAATGAGACTCGGAGTTTGATGAGGCGAGTTTAAAATACGTGGATATAATCATCAGGGATGTTCTTTACAAAAACTACTTTTTTTAAAAAAAAAAAAATAAAAGGTGCATCTTTTAATTCATTTACTTTAGCGGAGATTAAAGCTCTAAATTTACAGCGTTTACACTGAGATAATTTGCAAAAATCATCTGCGGGTTGTTTTGTTTGTTGTTTGTTTTTTTTTTTTCAAAGCATATTTAATTAAACTCCAACTATTTTTGAGTTGAGGTCATAGATGGAGGAAGTTTTCCAATAGGCCTCAATAGTATCTTTACAGAAATGACACTTTTGACTGAATCAGCAGGGTGGGCTAATCACACTTCTAGAAACACTGGAACTTCTGATTTCCTTCAATTTAACCAATAAGCCACACGTTATTGTTTATTGTATTAAATCTTCAAATCTTTTCTGACACATTTACAGCTACTCACCAGAGGAAACATTTGCATCAACAAACATTATTAGAGCCTCACCTGAGTCAGAGTCTTCCTGAAAACTGACCTGCCTAACAAGGGCTCCTTTTGATCCGCGACAATGAAACCAATTGAATTCTGGCCTCAGAGAGCTATTTAGGTAGTGAGAAGGAAAAAAAAAATCATCTTTTGAGATATTTGTTTTATAAAACATTTCTGCCAGTAGCCTTGGATTCCCAGAACCACCAAACACTTCTTTATCTTTTCTGCTGTGAACCAAGTGTTTATTTAAATAACTTTATACATGATTTCTATAAAACTTTACTGAAAAATGAATCATTTTAATCCCTCTCTTCAGAAAGATGCTGGTTTTCCATTTCAGTTTTCAATGTGCAACTGCTACAAAGACGTTAACTTTGACTTAACAAATAAATAGTCCTGTTGATCCTTATTATTACATACTGAAGGCCCAAATGTTGAATTTAAGGTGACGACAGAAAGCTACGTTTCCTCACCGCTCACCTCTTTATGCCTGTGTGTTGCTTCATGTGTTTACCTGTTTGTTGCTTTTATGCTTGAATGCACAACTATTTTTTTTCACCCAAGAAATAAAAGTAAACATGGATTGCTGATCTCAAGGAACCCATTAACTCAGGAACGCATAAAAACAAGAGGAGCCGAGTCGCTACATAATTCTGTTAGCTGCAGAAAGATGAGATAAAGTACGAAAAAAAAAGCCAGAGACTAAGAACGTTATCAAGCCGTATATATTCCCAGCTTGAATAATAAGTAAACAAGATGAGGGAAGAAAAGACAGAGATACAGGAGATCATTTTTTTAAGGTTTTTATATATTTTAGTTATTAGTGATAACACCAGGAGGGGGAAAAAACAAACAAACAAAAAAAAAAAAACACCAAAGCATAAATGGGCTTTGACTTTTTCTTTCGTTTTGCTTAATGAAGGGATGAGAAATGAAAATGTATAGATGAATGCAATCATGCAAAGAAATGAGACACATCTACACTGCAGAAATAAAGTGGAAGTCCCATCAGGCACCAGTAGTGCAGTGAAATAGTAGCTCGTCATGAAGTCAGAAACTCAAAGGCAGACTTTAACACTTCGGCTCAGAATGCAAGGCTCCTCTTTGGACTTTATCATCTAAACTGTTTCTCTTTTTGCTTTGATTTTCTCCGTTTTCACAAACTTCCATAATCTAGTTTCCACCCCATGCGTATGTGAAAGGTGAATTTGTAAACTGCCAATTGACAGTTGGCTTTATCTTCGTCGTCTTTGCGGTGCAGCTATCCCGAGCAGGCTCCGTCTCCGGGGGCTTCAGGCTCGGACGCTCAGACTTTGATATTGAGGGCGCGAGCGGACCTGTCGTGGTGCCAATCTCTCAGACGGGCGTAACGAGGACTCTGAATCTCGGTGAGGAACTTTTCCCTAACCAGAGGCGACACAGAGACGGGGACAGACAAAGAAAGAAAGAAAGAAACGGTGTACGGGGAGAAAATGAATGAAACATTACAGCAGGAAGTGGAGTGAAGTGAACAAATTGACGAGATGACAGAGCAGGAGGAGAGGAACAGGCAAGAAAGGCTAGACTGAACAACTATACAAAATCTGCAAAGCAAATGTTAATATTATGTTATAATGCATTTGAAATGTTCTAAGAGGTCAGACTCTCAAATCCAGCTTTGTTAAACTAAACGACCTTAATTTTAATCATGTTTCCGTCTGCAATTAAACAGAAGGCAACACTTGTATCACTATAAGGTAACGGACCAATCAGAAAGCAGCACTAGTTGGTCTAAACTTTGGATTTTTACATGAATATGGCTTCATTATTAAATATTAACTCCTAAAAATCATTCAGGCAAAACCAATTTGACTGAAATTATAATTTGATAACATTATATAAAAAGAAAGATTTATGAAATCTTCTAATTTCTGAGGGGAGAAAGAACAGAAATGAGTATTAAACTGATGCAGAAAAACCCAGAGATGTCATAGTTCCTGGAAATGTTCATCAGCTCTGCAGCCTGAAGAAATGAGTTTATTCCCACAGATTCGGGTGCGACATTAGATTTTCATAGAGATAGCAGATTCAGAGTCCTTTTAAAACATCTTGATCCGGACCTCAGTGCAGTCATCTTTAAACAAGAGATAATCTGCTTCCAGCTGAGTTTATTCCCCAGATTACAGGCTTTACAACCGACCCTGATTAACAATATCAGCAGGAATAATTTCCATTTAAAACTCTTCATTCAGACACAATTTACTGTATTTTTCCATCTGTCTTTTGTGACATTATGGGCATTTGAGCTTTTAGCAATTATCTTGATGAATTTATTGTCCTTGTTCTGTGAATCATGATTCAACAGAAAGGCTGGAAATGTCTCTGATGGTCAATAAAAGCTTGATTTAAACAGCTTGACAGAAAAACTTTGGAAATATACCTTCTTTTTTTTTTTTGCATACACTTGAAAAAGTTCTCTATATTTTTTCTGACTGCATCAGGATCCTGTGGGAAAGAAATGAGAAAGGCAGCAACTTTTGTCCTTCCCTGTTCATCTTCTCTAAATCCATATTAACGTTTTTTTATTCCTTTTTTATTATAATCATTTTCATTATCTTTATTTTTATAATAATAATAGTTATCATCATTATTATTATTATTATAGCTTTTCGACAAGTTCAGCTAAACAACATTTTTCTTGGATCCATAACTGATAAATACCCACTCAGAATAAGAAAACATCAATATTTGTAGAATTATCTACTTTTCTTTCATTCAAAGAACTATTATTTTCTTTCTACTTTTAGGTTTTTCTGACCCACTAAAAAGGGAAAAACTAGCTTTATATTTCTAATCTGTGTTCATTCTTTTGAATCTTTGGCCAGCGCCTATAACAGCCACTGTAGAGGCCCCTAAGAGCCACTTGCAGCCCTGGAGCATCATCTTGGGAGAGCTCTGCTGCAGGAGCTTCTTACCGATGTCAACATTAGCTTGTGGAGCTTCACTCTCCCTTAAAATGACATCAACAGTCGGTCCATTGACTCAAAATGCTTTTGAGACATTCTTTAGTCTGACATTCATCCATTTTATCACCAAGTTTCCTAAAAACAGGACTGCTTTGTACAGAAGGACGAGTAGATCGTTGTTATAATCAAATAGAAGTCCTCCTCTCACTGATGATCCTTCTTTTCTTTCACTTTATCTTCCAAGTTTAGCCACTCAGATGTTTAACACTTCATCATTTCTTTAACTACTGTTTACTTTTCAAGATGAACTTGGTGCTTATTTGTAAAAACAAACATTTATGTAATTTATTAAAACACAACACGATTTATAAATCTTCCATCATCACAGGATTTTATCTACTTATGATTAATGAAATTATATCAATATTCTAGTAGAAAAAACACGTTTCATTCGCTGTTTCTTCCCATTTGCAGTCTGCATCGATTAACTGGCTTTTATTTCTAATAACCCTGTTTTTCGTTAAGACACAGACACGGTTAAACAGTCCCGTGAACAACATGGTGGCAAAACAAACACTTTCAGTCCACATTAAGCAACATAACAGATACTCCTCTCCACTGCACATCTTTTTAAAAATGTCAAAGGATAATGCATGCACACCACTCGTGCCAGTTAAAGCAGCCTAATGGAAACAGGCCACTATCAGCAGATTTCAAAGTACAAATCCGACTAAAACAAACCGTCTGAATCAAAGATCTGCAAACAAAGCAGTGAGCAAACACAACAGCCGTGACTGAATGCAAAGGTTTACCTGGACCTCTTCATGTTCTCATCATCTGGGTCCTGCACTGAGAGATCCAGGAGACACAGAGGTATCAGAAAACTTCCTTTTTTTTTTTCAAAGAAGGAAGCCATCATTTACTCTTATTTAAATCTGAACCATAAGGAGGAATTAAAAAACATGCTTTTAAAGCTTTCTCAGCATGTTTTTCTTGCCAGCTTGTCAGAGAAGTGACAGATGAGAAGAAAATATCCTAGCTGCCAGTGAAGGCATCTTAAAGTCAGGAAAACGTGGGCAAAGCTGTTATCTACCTTCCCGTGTCCCTCAATCATCTGTCACCCTGACTGAGAGCCTCTATGATCAGATCAGCAGCTACCTCCCTCGTCAAACGTCCTGTCTGCCCGGCCCAGGCCCTGACTTACTGAAGTCGGTGCCTGTGAGCTGGGCCAGGATGCGGAAGGAGCGGGACTGGGTGGTGCCGGTGCGGGGCTGCCAGTCCTCGGTGTCCTCGATCAGCCTCTTCTTGCTGCGGTCGTTGGGGATAAAACAGGGCCCGCTGTCCACCCTGAGGCCGTGCCTGCACAACGGCAGCAGCAGCACGGTTAGCACCATGCTATCTGAACAGACCCACACCATGCAGCCGCCAACGCTGTGACGCACTCAGCACACAAGTAGATCTGATTATCCTCAAACAGGAAAAAAAAAAAAAAAAAAAGAACTTCTACCAAGGCTTTTACTTTTAATAAACAACTTCTGAAGCTGCAAAAGAAGCTTCTGTTTTCCTTCAATCGTCTTACTAACATGGCTCTAGGTCAACTGCGGCGTGCATTGATCAACAAGCCAGAGGAGGAGAGAGGATGAATGCTCACTAATGAATTGCCATCTCCATTCTGTAAACCAATGCACCAAAGAGCATCTGCTGCTCGCTGTCTTTTCATAAACAACCTGATCATAATAAGCTGACAAACCAGCCTGCATGCAGCTGCCTCTTACTTGGACTGTTGGTATATATCATCATAATAAGTGGCTTCACCCCTGTGGAACAGACCAGAAACCAAATAAGGATGGAAAACAAGCAATAAATAGTATATGATGTTTATAGGCTGAGAACTGAATATTAAATTAAGCTTTTTTTTTCATAAACCAGGAAATAATAATAATAAGTCAAAATGATCCATATTTACTAAGCCAGTCTTTTACGAGGAAATAATGTAAAACAAATGGATTGGATGATGAGTTTAAGGTTAGTGTGGATTTTAAAACTCAAAGGAGTAAAAATTATACATGCATTCAGGACATGAACTTGTTTTCAGTTAGCCGCCCCGTAGCAGGTCTGCTACTTGGTTACAAGCTTTAGTTTTAACAATCAGAGTTTATGTAAATGATGTTGTCTTCAGGGGTGGAGATCGACCCATACGACAAGCTCAATGTAAGCCTCCCAAACCCGTGTTAATGAAAATGGCGGGGGTCTAATTTTTCACCCCAGATACAGTCATAAAATTCGCTTAAATTGATTAAAGAAAAAAAAAAAAAAAAAAACTAAGAATGTTCTTAAACACAAAAGGTGGCAAAAATAAAAACTTAGTCAAACGTTTTGAGGTGTTCTACAGCTTTCCTGTTTGCACCAGCGGCTCTAGCAGCAAAACTGACCCCAAGCATGATGGTGCCATTACCAAACTTCACAATAGATATAGTCTCTCTTGTCTATTTCTGCTTTTCATTTAACTTAAATTTGAATTTTAAGTGAACTTTTAAAAGTCTGCAAAAAGGCGAAAACAACCAAACAGCACAAAGGCGTAATCTGTGTTACTTTGTTACGTCATCATGCATGGCGGTCGTAAACAGGAAGTAAAGGCTGCAATCAAGCACTGACCACAGATCAGTAAAGGATGAAAGGTTTTTTTTCTGGCTTTTTAGGCAAAAAGCCAAAAACCACCTCAAGCGAGCGTTTTCATTAAGCTTTTCTGAGGCAATACTTCAAAATGCTCATTAGATAAAACTGATGGAAACACGCCTCTCGTGGCCAAAATACTAAATCTTTTTCTAGCAAGAAAATGTTTTTCTTTGTCCACTTGGTAGCTCTATATCTTAACTGAGCTTGAAGGCGTCAACTTTAGAGCAGGAGCTTCTCTCTTAGCTGTGGTGATGGGATTCACTGTGGAATGTCGCAGCAGTGTTACACCAAACCATGACAGACCTCGGAGGTTTGTGTGTTTTTCATGAACAAGTTAAAAGGCTCCCCTTCATCTAGAAGGGATAGTTTAAATTTGGATGTTCCAACAGGAAAATGGTCCTAAACTCCAAACAATTTTGAAAGGTTAACATAAAACCTCAAACTGAACCCCATCTAAAAACTAGGGAGGCAGAAAAAACAACTAATTTAAATGGACTCACGTTTTATAAACAAAAGAATTAAACTTTTAAGGTTCTACTAGCAAAAAGAGATTTAACCAAACATTAGTAAATGTCCTCTAACGTTAGAGATATGCATGAACTATCCTGACCCCCCTTAAAGAAAAATCCACAATATTTAACTACAATCTAATGTTTTTTTAATTTTTTAAATAAGCTGCTTTTTCTGCAGTTACTCTGCAGACAAAAACATAAGCTCATTATTTTGAGTTTTTCTTAATCAAAAAGGGAAACTGTTATGAATGTTAGTTATTAAGTTTAAAGGTTTAGAGGCTATTCTTTAAATCACTTTAAACTGATTATTCAAAAGCAAACGTTCTGTGCAGAAGGCTAATGATCAAGAGGTATACTAACTTGTCAAGGGCTTCCATCTGTGGAGTTGAAGAGAAAAAAGGAAAAACACAAAGTAAGAGAAAAAGGTCAGAGCAGGGGGGGTGGCGGGGTAAACAGAATGTGTCAATATGTGAGAAAGACCAAACGGAGCAGAAGATATGCAGATAGCACACGAGAAGTGACACAAGACATGCTGTTATTGTCAACAAGCTCTTAGACAGAAGGAAAGCATTGTTTGTCTGTCAAATCATCTGCTGTCACTCTGACCCAGAATGAGTCAGGATTGGCACAAAAACTTTGGCAGCGCCGTCGCTCCTCTCGTCCTCTTTTGCCTCTTAAAGGGATGCAAATCGATGTTAAAGCCAAGGAAAAAAACGAACGTACAAAAAATAAAAACTCTTTTCCCTAATTTCCGTGCAGCCAGAGTTTGTTGAACCTTTGTTGTTCTCCGATATCCCATGAATAACGACGCGACACACGTGGGATTTCTATACAGACAGAAACAAATCAAAATCGTCAGGTTTACATCTAAAGAAAGACGGGACCAGGACCCCCAGACCATGTCCTGCTCACAGGCGCCTTCTAGATTTCCCGACTAAAAAAAAAAACAAAAAAACAACTAAATAAAACCTTATGATTATCAGGTCTCCATGCAAACTGTGTAAAGGTGTTTTCTGTACTATATATTAGATCATTTATCTTGTTCTAACAGTTTATTTAATCTTGGATATTTTATTTTAGTTGTTTTGAGAACCTTTTTTCACTTAGATTTGGTGTTTTTATTCTATTAGATGCATTTTAATTGCATTGTATTGGAAAGTGCTCCCCTGCAGTACCATTACAACCCACTAGGGGACCATAACCCCAGAATGAAGAGCTCAAATGAACAGATGGGCATGTAGGTAGATGTGTAGGTAGGCAGATGATACAGTCTTACTCATAATTACAATATTCATTAAAATGAGGCTTGTTCGTCTGATAAAAAAAGTGCCTCTTTAAAATAAAACCTTTAGTCAGATTTTAAACATACTTCATTAAACCCACGTTTCTCTACTAAAAATGTTTGTCTTTATAGGTCTATGTATTCTAATCAAAAGCCGGAGGTGGATAATTCATCAGAATTGAGAAATATAAAAGGCTTAAAAAATATCAATCTAAGACAAAAGAGTGGTGATCTTTGTAAGTCAGGAAATGGACAAAAAAAAAAGACAAACCAAGTTCCTCACTTACACTTAAAAACAAATGTTTAAAACAATTGAAATGTTGACAGAGGAAGCTGAACCAGGTCGCACATTTTTCAACAGGTGGAGGTAAAAAAAAAAAAAACAACAACAAAAAATATCCAAAGCTCACAATCAGGGAACAGCAGCTAAAGACTGGCTTCCTGGAGTCACCAATTATAGATATAATAGCATCAGATACCATTTTGGGTGATAGCAACTGGAAAGATGTGGAAAAAATATGTGGAAAAGAGCGTTAGGCTCAGTTTTCTGTAAGGTGGAGGATCTGTGATGCTGTGGGACCCATTTACTTCCCAAACAGTCCGTCTTATTATACTTCAAGGCATCAGAAACTCATTAAAGACATTAAAAAAAATAGACAAACAAATTTGGTGATCTCTGACAATGAGCTAAAAAACATTTAGGCTCATCAACGAGGAAATGCCTCATAACCTCAGCCTTCTGTCATTTCAGTGTTTCAACCTAAATCCTATTAAAAAAAAAACCAAAACAAAACAAAAAAAACTGTAAAGCTTTTATTTCACTTTACAGTTTTTTTTTAACAAGCAACATTAAAAATATTTTCAACCAAAATCCATCTGCACTGGCTGTAAAAGCAGACCACACAATGATGACTCATTATGGCTCTGAATCAATAATTTAAGTTAAATTAGCTTTTTTTTCTTCCTGTATTCCACTGTAGGGATGTATTAAACTAAGCATATTCCAGCTCAGTGCAGCGAGCGGCTCTAAAACTTTACAGCCATCAATCTAAAGCACACTCCACGTTTGCCATCTGGTGGCAAACTTATTACGTGGAGTCGAGCAGTGAGTCAGCAGACATTAGCTGTGTTTATCTACTCCGTAATGTTTCTTACATGGTGACATAAGTCTGGCAGTACACACCAGTAGTGACTGAACTACATTCTCCTCGATCCTGAAGGAGTTGCTTTTTCTTTTTAATGAGACCCCAGAATAATGAGACTTCAAGAACACCATTAAAAAAAGAAAAGAAATCACATTAGTCACATCGCAGCTCTGAGGGTAACTGTGTTCATTTTTCCCACCTACCCATTCTGAGGTTGATGCGTGCCGGTGGAGCCCGGCGAGGGCGTAGTGTTAAGCTTAGGTGCGTAGGCCACAGGTTTAATAACGGGTCCAGAGTTGGCGCTAGAACCACCTGCTGTAAATGGCCTCGCCATCTTGTTAATGGTTGTGCTCGGGGCAAAAGAGTACTTTGGCTGAACAGAAGCCGAGGAAAGAGAGTCCTGCGTGGGTGTGGGAGAGGGAGACAATGCAGCACAGGGCACAACATGCAGTTAGACATTTGACACGTACAAAATAAAAACACACACACACACACAAAAGGGGTCTGCTCTTGCACAATCCCATCAAGTTTTTCCAGCCTCTCTCTGCGAATGATTAGAGTGTATTCCAGCAGCTCTGTCAAAGCCTGTAGGCTTTTCTCCACAGACAGAAGAGGCGCTTAAGAAGTGCGGACACTGCTATTTTATTTGGATTGGCCCTCCGCCAGGAAGCAGCCAAAGTAATCTGCTGCTGCAGTTGAAAATGAAAACGCTCAAAGTGAGGATGTGTCATGTATAACCAACATCTCTCACTAATGAGATTTCTCACTGAGCATTATATGTGGAGAGCCAAACGCCTACTAAAACGTAGCATTGACTTTGTGTTTGTATGTGCCAGCAGCTTCACCGACACAGTGCTGTTCGTGACTGTGTTGTGCCATGAAAGGTGCAATCAGTTGGTGAAAGTAGCTGCCAACAGGCCGCACAAAGAGACTGAATCAATACTTATTCAGGTGTCGGGGATTATGCAGGGAGTAAATGAAAAATACCAAAAAAGAAAAAACACAAAAAACTAGTGTACATTTCAAAAGGAGCATTCCTGACACCATGCAGGGACAATGCAGGTGGATTTTAAAAAATTTAAAACAAAAAGTGACATAATGCAGTTTTTAATCCAAGACTGAGCGAGGATTACAGGAAATTTCTAATTGAAACAAACCATTCAGGGGATCAAAGGGCAGCTCACCTTTTCAGGTGAACATAGTCTTACCTTTCTCTCTTCACCTCCTTTTAAAGCTCTAAAGAAAAAAATGAGAAGAAAACAGTAAGATGTTAAAAATCTTCATTTACATTTAGTTTAATACTTTTTTACAACATAAAATGCAAGAAAACTACATTTTAAAAGGTTGATTGTAAGAAAATAGATGTTATTGTATTAAGGTTCTACTGATAGATCAGCATCCAACATAATAGAATCAGAAATACAGACCATAACGTAAGCATAAAATAAAATAATATACAAGTATAGTAAAATATAAGTCCAAAGATAAACAAAAGAAAGCAAAGATTTTTCTTATTTCTAAAATGCAGTCAAACAGGAAATGAGAAAAAGGCCTCAGTAGGATATAAAAACTAGTTTCAAAGAAGCCCTTGATATTTAACAGAAAACTGTCCGCTTGATGTTTTTTAACTGCATAGATGAAGATTCTTAATCTAGCAGCGTACATCTTAAATCTTTTAAAACCAGTTGTTGAATCTACTATTAAATATCTCCCTTTATATACAAAAGTAAAAGGTTTAAAAAAATATCAATCAAGAATATATTCAGCATAATCTATATATTTATTCTCATTATATTGATATTATATTGATATTGATCTGCACCGACAGTAAACAGGAACAATTAACTTATTAAAGTCGCATATGAAACAAACACTGGTTTCAAATCAGCATCAGCAAGAAAATGTTTTTTCAGAATAAAAGATCATAGAGTTGGCTAAAATTTACTTGTCGTATATTTTTAATATCCATTTGTTTGAAGTCTTATTTTTTTGTAAGTATAAACAATATGGCCAAGATGTATATCATGATATATTTCTTAATTTTGGTAAATACAAACTAGTTTGATATTGATAAAAACATCAACAAAAGCCTACAAAAACATTGGCAAGAATGCCAACAACAGATGTCCGCACAACCTATGACAATCATTTATTTATAGATAGATAGAGAGAGATATAGAGAGATCTAAGAGATATAGAGAGATCTAAGAGATATAGAGAGAGATATAGAGATATAGAGAGAGATATAGAGATATAGAGAGAGATATAGAGATATAGAGAGAGA
>JAUZNJ010084441.1:0-23436 GCA_034780135.1 Jordanella pulchra
ATAGATAGATAGATAGATAGATAGATAGATAGATAGATAGATAGATAGATAGATAGATAGATAGATAGATAGAGTTGAAAGGTTTGATGGGACATGAGAACATGTAGGCTGGTTAGTTGTGATCTAGGGAAAAGGTAAACTGTTGTAGTTTAGTAAGTGATCTCCTTCAGTAATAACCAGCAGCAGAACCTGCTCTTCCGATTAGCTTAACAGACGTCTTCTGAGTCCTTCTGTGACGCGCTGCCACCACAGCATAATACAGGACACTGGCAACCACAGAATGAAAAAAATTCATTACATATAATCTATTCTGAACTTATACCCGACCTGTCAGCTGTGTTCCTTGGTCTTCATGATGTTGATTATTATTTTAATGTTCTGTTTCAAACGTCTGAGCTCTTCATAGAACTCTGCAGACATTAGATAGATTTTGTTACAGATTAGGTGAAATCCAAAGGCATGCATCGTTTTCACTTTTACTTTATATATAGAGCAACATTTTTGGTTTTGTACATGGTTGTAATGTGACTATATTTGAAAAACTATATGAATAGTTTTGCAAGGCACTGCATGTGATGCATGACAAAGAGGGAGCTGTGCAGGAAAACATCAAGGTTGTGCCACTTTGAGTTGGGTAGAATGTGTGCCTCACACTGTGTTACTGTAACTCCCTCCATGATATTACCTACGCTGTTTCCTCTCCCCCCCTCACACTCTAAACTCTTATTTAATATTGATCTGGTATCTCATGTTACCAGACACGTAAGATTGAAAGCGAGACATCTACAGAAATAAATCCCTTCTCTCTATCCATAAAAATCCTTCCAGCCCTTTTTACTGCTTAACACTTTGGCCAAATCACTATATCTCTCTTGTATCATGCTAAGCTTACAACTTTGGATCTGTGGGTCAGCGTTTTGTGCAGCTCCCTCACATTATGTCCCGCACTCCTCCTTGTTCACATGTCTTTTAGCAATTATTTACCCTGTCCTCTCTCTCTGTCTGTCCTCTCCTGTGCAGAAAAAGCTGGTGTTGACATTTCACACTTCAACTCCTGCTGCGTGTAAGCACCTATGGAAGTGTGGGGTAGAGAACCAGGCCTTTTACAAGTGCGTCAACAAACACCAATGTGTTATATGTATTTGTGTGATGTTTTTTTTCTGTTTTTTGTCCAAAAATGCTAGATACTCCAAAAGGTCAACCAAAAATGCTTTGTGAATGATAAATACAGGAGTAATTGAAAATGAAACAAAGCAAAAAACAAAAACAAACAAATAAAAATAAATAAATGAAGCTAATTAATGCAAATAATAGGGAAAATAGCAGAAAATTAATAGCAGCATGAATACTTAATACTCAGTTTATGTTTAATCGGGAGAATAGGAGAAAAATCCCAGAGGAGTATTATGAGACGCTTGTGGAAGGATCCCCAAAAGATTTGACGTAAGCAAAATACAATAATAATTAAATGCAATCAAAGAAAAGTTGAAAAAAATAAAACCAATAAGACTTTTCCCTCTTTTTTCTGAAGTTTACCAAATTGTGTTAGATAATTGTGGTCATCTTAACTGTCCTAAAACAGGAAGGTTGAGTAGGATTTAATGTTAGATACTGGGTGGAAAAGATTGTTTATGTCTGATTTTTATACATATAACTTCATGAACATAGAGCTTACAATGGGTGGCTTACAATGGCTTACAATAGAGCAAGGCTGTACCAAAGTACCGTATGTTTAAAAGCTCATTTTAATGGCTTATAAAAACGAATCTTTTTCAGATGAAGTGTAATTCAAACCACTTAAGACCAAAGCTGCTGACTGAGGTTTGACGTTTTTGTGACCAACTTTTCCTCCAAACTGTTGGTCCCTGTAAAGATCCTCTTGTTTGGTTTTCATTTGTTCTCTTTGCCTTTAGCTCAGTGTATCTTCATGTGGGTTTATTTGCACAAAACATTTATTTTTTTCTAAAGAATCAGCAAAAAGTCATATTCATTGAGGACTGGTTAATGTAGTAATAAGGTATTCCTTGTGGTAGCCACTGATTGTAAAGTCCTGTATGATGGTTTCTGGAATACAGCTGAGATCAAATGTCTAAGAGCCAGAGAGGGCAGGATCGAAAGCCAGCTCAAATGTCAGACAAGCACCAGAACATCTTAATCAAATCTCAGTAAATCAACTTTGGAAATGGCTGCCAAGCAACTCCTGCTGCTCTGGCCTTCTCACGAAAAAGCTAAACTCTGAAAATAATTTACCTCAAAAATGTTTTTACTGGAAGTTATATTAAACCCGATGAAAAGAGTAGAAAAAAAACTTCATGGGAAAAGTGCATAAGGCAGACAAAATCATCAATGTTATCTTGGCTGTGATTATCACTAAAAGCATGTTTACTGTAAAGTAGAATATAGCCAGTCTTTAAGGATCCCACTAATGTTGCTGGAGTTGTTTAGTAAAACGTTTCTACAAAATCATCACTAGGAGTTTTTGAAAAGAAACCTAAAGGGGGTAAGGGTAAAGTCTAACCCGAAATCCTGCCAAACAGGTATGTGGTGAATTTTGAATCCATGATCAATATGTGCTGCTGTTTCTTCTTCCGTCTGTCTCTGTCAGGTGTGCAAAGTCGAGTCAGATAAAGACCGTCTCAAGCAGCAACATCTTTTTCAAAGGCAGCAGGTTCAGATACAGGTGAGCTAGAAGATGATGCTCGTCTGCACGAGAGTGGTATATAAGGGTGTGAAAATAAAAGATATGTGACATGATAAAAAAAAAAATGAATAAACATAAAAGGCAAGGTTCCAGCAAAGTATTGAAAAGTCCAGAAAAGTGGGGAATTTAAATTCATCTTTGTTTTTACCAAATCTGGAAAAGTAAGAGAATCTATACACACACACACATAAATACATTCATAAGTACATACATACATAAATACATTGACTACATTCTAGACATTTCCTTCGTTTTCACAAGATCTAGACAGTTACTTTTGAAGGCATCCTAATCTGTCTGGGGTTTTTTTATCTAATGGTCGTTTTTTTTGTTTTCTTTTATTTTCATGTTTTGTGTATATGTTTTTGATAAGACAATAAACATCTATTCCACTCTAAAAAAAGATACAAAAAACTGTATTTAGAGAAGTGACATGTCTGTTAGTAACACCATAAATTTGTGTTTCTGCTCCTGTCAGTGGAAGGGTAGCAAAAGAAGTGATAGAGGCCAGCTCCAAGATTCAGAGGGAACCACCTGAAGTTCACAGGTGAGATTAAGACACCTGCAGTTTAACATAAGTCTGAGTTGTTGGACACAACTCAACAACTTCCTATATTAAATGTTTTTGTTTGTCTTTTTTAGAGCACAATTTGGCCAGAGTCGAAGCTTTAACTCCCTGAGCCATAAGAATCTCATTATGAACATGGAGCCTCTGGTACCTGCACTGCCATCCACCAATGAGTACGAAGAGGTGGCAGCAGACCCTGGTACGTACTCCGGGTTTAGAGCACACACCACAGCTGCACACTCATGTCCTCCTGTAACACGCCTCACAAAGTCACATTGGGGCTCCCATGTGTAAGAAGAAGCTCATGTGCGATTCTCAGCCAAGGAGAGTTAATTGAGCAGCTGATGCTCCCTCCGTCAGCTTCGTCTCCCTGGAGACACCAATTGCCGCACGCTAAAAATACCCCGCCCATGATCTTCCCCGAGGATGCCACCATGCCTCTGAGTGTCTGCATGTCTGATTTTGTGTCGTCTCAGAAACAGCCTCACAGCAAACATCTGCCGCTGCATCATTAAGGAAGCTCAATCAGAGGTGATGCATTCGGCTCCAGAAGTCCTTCAGTTTGCGCCCCAGTGAGAATCTGGGGCTGCAGGGTGTCTTTCATACGTTTTTTAGGTTTGGATGATTACAATTTATGTTTTCACTATTCAATGGCTTAAAAAACAATTATAAAATGGGGAGATTCAAACATTAGACTTCCTATTTTTAGACTGAAGTGCTTATTATTAGTAGTCTTGGTATTGTGATGGATGTAGGTCTCCAATAAGTAAACAGGAGATAATTAATTTGCAAGTTTCCTGGTTCTTATATTTTGAATTATTTGTTTGTTTTGATATTTTGCTCACCAGCTTTCTTTGTGATTCTGCTTAATTCTCCCTCTTCCAGTCTCCGTTTTGCTGAGTTATTTTTCCTGTGCTTCTGCACCATAGAAATAGTGAAGCCTTCATGTGATGAATTTTCAAGCTGATTCTAAATAAAAACAAAGTCTCAAGAATGAAAAAAATATAGAAAATGTTGTGAATTGTTTAAGGACCATCTGATTGGAAAAAAACTGATCAAATATACATTTTATTATAAATTGATTTCCTTATTTGTCTGGAGTCATATAAAAAATAAATTATTAACAAAAACAGGATCAAATCTCAAAATATTTATTTAAAATGAGACTATTATGTCACAAAATTACATGGTTTTGTACACAGCGTACTATTTAGAGCCACATGGGTTGTTTTTATCAGTTTTCTTTCTACAGTATATATATCTATGCTAGACCTAAAATCATGCATTTAAAGGGGATTCTATGTAGCCTCTCTATTCACATGCAGTATGTATGTTTACATTGGACTATTTATGCATCTTATATATTGTCCTTTTCCATTTCAGAACTTTTTGTGTAACTGAAATTTCTTGGGGCTTACTTTATACATAAAATAAATGTCAAGTATTAAGAATTAACAATGAAATGCAATTGTTTAGTTGCCTAAATAGCCTTTCATAATTTTAAACTTTTAGATTTATTCAGCCCATGAAAGGTATTTCATATTTCCCTTTTTTCTTTGCACATTATCATAGCTTTTTACAATTTTGTTTTATTTTATTTGCTGTATTGTTGTACTGCCACTTGATTTAAGCATCGATCTTGTTGATAGGGCAGGAAAGAGAAGCTGGCATGGAAGAGCTATGGCTGGAATTACATACGAGCGGGGACAAACAGGGTGAATGGAAACAAGAGGGGGATACTATGAGTGAGGAGCTAAAAGATAAGGCAGGATTGAACGTCACATTTTGACTGGCAGGTGATGGTATGGAAACAGAACAGTAAATGAGTTACAAAGAGAAGCAGTTAGAGTGATGTTTATTAAGGTTTTTCAAAGTAACTGGGAAGTGTGGTGTAATGCAACTAAAGGATAAGATTTTAACAAATAGTAGTTTATAAATACTGATTTAAAAACACACTACAGCCAGTGTAGACATAGATCTGAAGTTAGTTTCAGTTTTAGACTCTGACCCTACTCACTGTAGGGTCAGAGACCACCTGGGCGTAGTGTGTTACTTTGGTCCCAGCTCTCTGCAGGTCATTCATCACCCTTTGTGTTGTTCTGGTATTTTTTGCTAACAATTTTAATGATCAACATGATGAGTCCTCACGTGAAGTCTGACTGTTTGAGGCTGTGGATCGGTGTCTTTTATACAGATAACAAGTTCAACTAGATTCTATTACTACAAGTCACGAGTGGAGGACAGAATACGTTCTTAAAGAAGAGGTTACAAAAAAATATAAAAAATCTAAATAGAATATATACAAAATGTAATAATAAAAAAGTGACTTTCTAGATTTCCTTTCCTCATTTTGTCTCTCATAGTTGCAGTGTACCAATGATGAAAATTATAGAGCTCTCTTACTTTTCTAAGTAGAACGCACGCAGTCAGTTGCTGACTAAATACTTTTTAATCACTATACATTTGCGGCATAAATTCAATAACATTTACTTTAAACAGCAAAATAAATGCTATCATCATATGTCTCTAACTAACTAATCTAAACCAGGAAAAGCAGAAAAAAAGACACTGAACTAACAAAACCAACCCTAAACAATAAAAAAAAAAAATACCAAAGTACTTCAATCAGTTTTTGTCCTCAGTCACTATCAATGAAGACATGATAAATTCATCTCAAGATCAGCTTGATTCACTCTGTGAGGAAAAACCAGGAATTTGACTTTGGCTCCGGTGTTGGAATCTGTCCGATATAACAAACACCAAAGTTACCTGGAACAACTACAATCTTCAGATTGTCAATCACCTTTTGGTGACTTAAAATAAAAATGTGAATCTGTTTGTTGACAAGTGAAGAAATGATGAAAAGATAAAAAAAATACATATATTTGTTAAGTGAATAGATAATCTAAACTCTCAAATAATAATCAGAAACAGAAATATAATGAAATTGTTTGGTTTCCTTTAGAAAATACATTTTAAGTTGTATATTCAGAATGACTGATGTATCTTTCTTTAAATTATGAAAAGGGGAGAAATTAACATCTATAAATAACAGGCTTAACAGAATAGTTAGTCATTAAACCATATAAGGGTTTGGCTGTCTTGGTAGCTAATGGTTAGAAAAAGGTAATGAATCTTATGTGGCGTAAATAAACATTTATTAACACTTTGATCACATTTTCTTATTTCTTTTTTACCAGGTGCTCTCATGGTCCTGGT
The DNA here is from genome assembly GCA_034780135.1 of Jordanella pulchra. Lineage (NCBI taxonomy): Eukaryota > Metazoa > Chordata > Actinopteri > Cyprinodontiformes > Cyprinodontidae > Jordanella > Jordanella pulchra. The sequence goes on from JAUZNJ010084441.1 coordinate 6,489, forward strand.
GACTAAAGAGGTGATGTTCAGTTGCCAATTTCCTGGTAAACCTCTAAAATGCTCTCCTATAATATGTTTCTAGCGTTTTCCAGTTGAACATGTGACACTGAATTTAGCATCTGACTTGAAGCTTATAAAAAAATTGATGATCTAAAGAGACTGATATGACAGAAATAAAAGAACAAAAAAAAATAAAAAAACAATTCATCAAACTTTGTAGTTTTTGGCATATTTAATGTAAAAAAACAGGGCAAGGTTAAATACAGAGCAACTTCAGAGACTCAACAGGAGTCTGAAATCTTTTTATTTAACATGTATGATACATGTACTATTGGGTAAAATTACCGTATATATTTATATAAAAATGCCTCCCTATGCTGTCACTTTTGCCTCTTTTAGGACGAGTTCAAGCTTAAATTTTGGGGGTTGCTCCCTTTATTTTACAGTGTGGGTTATGCTTTAAATGAAAGACCATTGAGTTAAACATTAAGTATCAACATCAAATTGAACTTAAATATGCTCTACCACTTAGTTTCCTGATTTTTTCAGTCATGATTATTAAAACAAGTCCTTTTAAACCTCTTCTCACCCATAAACTTTGAAATGCTGACTGAAGAAGCTGCTGCAAGGACTTTAGGATAAAGTGTCTCCAAGATGGTCTAGGATCACCATCTATATTCAGAGCACTAATCTCTACTATTAGTGGGGAACAGGAAGCTGACCCAAGGTCAGTGCTGTCCTTGTCCTGTTCGTGTGGACTGTCTTATAACAAAATCCAAACAAAATCTCACCCACGCATTTTTTTGATCACAGTTTGTTCTACAGATGCTTTTGTTTTTTTAATAGGACTCTATATTTGGAGCTTCCTTGGATTGCAACATAGATAGTCGATAGCAGAGGACATGGGAGATAGTATAACATATAATAGATAATAAGGATGTGGTAGTGGATTGATAAGTCATCCCTGGTTAATCAGGGGCTCAGAGGCTGTATTCTAGGAAATGATGTTTGTCTTTGTCATGTTTTATAACTATTACACAATTGGACAAGGTTTGTCGTCACAGAAAAAGAAGCAGATAAAGACAACCTCATGGAAAGGAAAAGAAAGGGATCCCTATCCCGGTTGGGGTCAGGCCTGCCCCTCTGTAAGCACAGCTAGATTAGCTGCTTCTCTGCAGTTAGGACCACCTGGTTATATATAGAAACTGCAGCTTTGGGTCTGATCCTCCTCTAATGCCCCCTCCACTCCATGTTAATATCATTGACATTCACAGGAGGGCCCACTGTGTCTGTGTATGAGGTGGGGCTTGTGTCTGTTGAATGTCTCTGTGCGTTTGAGCCCAGCTGGCAGTCCGCTCAGTGAGGGTGTGGGGGACTCAGCATAGAGCTGGTCCGTACGTTGCCTTCAGACCGAACCATGGAGCTTCTTGGAGCTTCAGGGGAATTTCTGCAGAGCACCTTGGAGCTGAGAGTCAGTGACCATCCTAAAGTAGGGGACACAAGAAGGTCTGGAAGCCAGGGGCAAGCAGGAGGGCTGACTGTGGACCTGATGCCAGAGAGACCACAGGGGGAGGGGATGGAACAGGGGCAGACTGGGCCTATTGAGGTGTTCGAGGAGCAAGCGGCCTCAGTGGTGGTGGCTGAGGCCGCTAGATGTCAGGTTAAGATAACAACACGGCGGAGCATCCATCTACGAATAGCCAATCACACTGCACGAGATGTTTACGTGAGACTGGTGGGGCATGGAGGAAGAATCGCAGGAACCAGAAGCGGACATCAGAGAGGCTCAATGGAACAGAGTATGAGTACAAAAAGAAATTAGTTCAACAAATATAGGGAGTATATTCTCTGTCTGACATCTTTTATGTCTTTAATTAATATAGCCTGGAAAAGTCAGGAAAACTTTAGAATTCGATGAAGGGAGTTTTCAAGTTCTGAATTAATACTGAAAAAAAGTGTATTTAATGATATTATACATTTTTTTTGTTCCTAATTGTCTAAATGTTGCATCCATCCTTCATTCTACCCTCTCCTCCTTCATCCCCTTTTACAGCCCTTCCTTCCTTCCTTCCTTCCTTCCTTCCTTCCTTCCTTCCTTCCTTCCTTCCTTCCTTCCTTCCTTCCTTCCTTCCGTCCTTCCTTCCTTCCTTCCTTCCTTCCTTCCTTCCTTCCTTCCTTCCTTCCTTCCTTCCTTCCTCCTGGCTTTTACTGACCTTTTAGTCCTTTCTTTTCCTGTTCTTTCCTGACCTTCTGCCCCCTCTCCCTTCTTTTTTTACTTCCGTTTCTTCTTTCCATCTTTTTCTAATATTCTTCCTGCTTTTTCCAGTTTTTTTTTATTAACACCTGTCATTTTGTTGTTCCCTCCATTCTCACTTGTGTCTGTCCTTCTTGTTAATTATCTATTCTTCTTCATTTCTTTACTTATCCTTTCATTTATCTCCTTACATTTCTTATCTTCTTCCTTCATTGCTTTCATTCCTTCCTTCCTTCATTGTTTTTTCTTTTTTTTCTGCCTTTCCCCCTCCTTGCCTTTCTCCTTTTCTCTCTTCCTTTGATTCGATTTCTTTCTATCATTTTCCCTTCCTGTTTTTTGATTTACCGCCAGCATTAATAATTTGTGCCATAGATTTATGAGCAAGGCTTTTAGTGGAAGCTACACAACAGAGAGTAGGTTTATGTTGATATAACCTGCTTATTTTTGGCTTAACCAGAAAGCTCACCTGTCTTCTAAATATAGAGAAATGTTTTAACTAGTTCTAATGTCAAAACTTTAAAGAAAAAAACCCTTAGAACAAAAATTATATAAAGAATGTAAAAATTAGCATTAACATTATTAGAATTTACATCCAATATTTGGGATACTTTTTAAAATATTTTACTCATGAGCCCAGATAAATGTGATTAAGATGTTATGGTGCAGAAGATAAAATGGCAGGACATGATTAATGTGCCTGTCTACACTTGCCTAACTGCTGGAAACCCTTCATTGTGTTTGCATCAGTGTATTTGTGTGGTGACCACAGAGGAATCTTTCCTCTTGTCACCCTGTTCATCTCTGGACGAGTTTTCATCAGAGCAGCAATGAGATCATTGCTCTAAATCTATGAAGACATCGATTCACACTTGGACATTTTTATAAACCTTTTTTTTTACTTGTTTGGTTTTGATGTTAATCTAAAACAAAAACTTTCAACATTTTCTGCTTTCTGTAACTATTTCTGTTGCCATCCATTGAATAACCACTCTAAACACTGTAGATCTGTGGTCACTAAACATAAATCATGAACAGTTTGGTTTGCTAACATATTATGGACTTTAGTTTTACCAGTTACCCAACCATGCATGCCATTGAACAGTTGACAGGTCCTGCCTAAATATGTGTAAAGTATATTTTAATGAGTGGTAGGATATTGTTAAACAACATTAGGGCTTATAAACCAATGATTTACACAAACTAGTCAAATGAATCAGCCTCACTACTGGTCTCAGTTTGAAGGAGTAATACTTCAACTCTAAAATGAGCACAATTAATTACAAATTAAAAAGAAGCAATTCAATTTCTTTATGTTTATAAGGATTAAGGTGTATTTATGAGAAATACTAAAACGAAACCCTTAAATTATGGAAATAATATGATAATTCTGATAGTTTTATGATAACTGGTGTTTAGCATGAAAAGGAGTAGAAATTTGATAAATAATTCTGTAATTATTATTTAACTCAGCAACATAAACTCCCAAAGATCTTAACAACAAAGATGTTAGAGAAAAGGAAGCATGAACATGTTTGATCCATCTGCTTTTAGCAGCAGAATCACCACCAACGAAACGACACTGAGCAAAATCAGGCTGTTGTTAAACTCATAAACAATGAAAATGAGAATGAAAATCATTCTTCCTGCTCATGCCCCCACAGTCTTGTTTCTTTGCTTGGCTTATGGTGAAACTCTTGGCACGAAACAAAGCTGTTTAAAAGGAAAGTTATCTGTAGAAGGTAATACTGTCATCTTCACAAGATTTATAGGAAATCTGACAAACTTAACAAAACAAAAAAAAAAAAAAAAAAAAAAAATCATTTTGATATGTTGTTTCTGAATCCCTACTAGACTTAGCTTCACCTTTGGCAGTGTGTGTTCTCTGGAAAAGAGCCTAATTAGCTGAGCAACCAATCAGAGGCAGACCTCAGGTAACAAGAGAGCCTTATCAGTTTAGACAGGCTTTCTTATTTATTTATTTAAGAGAAGCCAGAAGCTGTCTAAAAAAAATGATCTCGTCTTCATATGACAAATTTTTCCAAGTGGTGTATCGTTCCATTGTACCTATACATCTTTGAAATTATAAGCTTAACAAATAAATTAGTTATAGTTAATTAATCGTTAAAGTTTTCTGCATTTTTAAATGAGTGGATTAGGATTGTTATTCTCAGACAAACTTTAAAACAAACAACAACAAGAAACTTCTTTTGAGCATAAATGTTCATGTTTAGGCACCCCCTCCATGGAATAAGGTTTTTTTGGTAAGACATAAATTACTGTAAAATGACATCCTGTGTCAGCAGTTACAGAAATTAATACAGAATAATGTTTGTTTTTTTCTTATTTCTAAGCCTGATAGTCATGCTGGATGTTTTGCTATCATGGATTTTTTTTTTTCTGACTCTCTTTTGAATTTTAATGTCACCACTTCCTCTTCATTAATTTGCACAGGCAGTTATTTTACACATAACTTTTCATTTCATCACAAAGATACAGGACAAGCTCTAGAACTGGAGTTCTTCCCGTTATGACTCTTATTTCTCCAGACATTCCCCCCTCCAAGCTCCTTGTTAATCTGCTGGGGGGGAGAAGGCTGTTTTTATTTTTAACATAGCTATTACTTATTTAGATGGATTGTATTTAGATTCATTATTTAGATTCATTCACTCATCATTGAGTCAACACCTTAGAGTTCAGTAAATCCACACACAGCTGCTCTCTTGTCATATTTCAGCATATCATCAGGGAGATTTACTTTGACACAAGCTTCATATATACAGAGAAAGAAGCACAAATAGCATAAAAAACTGGTTCCGACCTTAACTAATGTGCAGTTAAATTCCCAAGCTGGCCTCTGCAGGCCCTACAGAACATCCTAGCTACGACGTGTACTTTCAACCAAGCAGAGGGGAGCTCTGCTATATCCATGCTATATCCTGTGTCAACAAGTTACATAACTGAACTCATTTTTTTATGTTTGAATTAAAGGTGCTTGACTTTTATTAGGCCATATTTCCCACATTATGTGCACAAATTTGAAATTGTTTTCTTAAGTAGGATAGGAGCGCCATCATGTGGTTAATATATGGAACTAGAGCTTAAACTAGATCTGCTTTGCAGCTTAAGTTGGTGTAATTTCTGACTGTAATATAAATATTCAGATTTGTATTTCATCACTTCCTTTGCTGAGAGAGTAAAGGCATGAAGAAGCTACTCATGTTTTTGGACAGGCAACCTTTTGTCTCATACTGGAGTAATCAGATGAAAAAATGGATACTGAGAAACCAGATGTTTTTTAATCCAGTAAAGCAAAACCTTAGATTTTAATATTTTTATAAATCATATATTACTTCTCTCAAGTATTTTTTCTGTACATTTCCTTTCCCAGGCGTTGTGGCTGTGAAGGACCCCATTCTGCTGTCTCCTCTCGAGCCCTCTGGGACAGAAATAGATCAGCCAAGTGCAGAAAGAGGAAACTCCTCTTTGATCAATGAACTGCAGCCTCACTGTGTTTCCCTGGAAACCTCCAACATCCCACCCCAAACACCCAAAGCTGAAGATGGACTGGAGGAAGACGGCGAGGGCTGCTGTCCACTCACCATTTCTGAACTTGCATACAGGTCTATAGCAAACTTTGGATAAACATGGATCATAGATATGCTTTTCAAAATAATTTAAGACAAAATGTTTTATTACTTAGTTTTGGGAAACTATCAGCTTAAAAAATAGTTTAAGGTAGCTTAAAGTTGATAAACAGCTGGTAAAATATACAAGCATCTTCTAATCTCACTAACCTTTTCATATTTTAGATCAGATTAGATCAAGTCTTTTTCTTTTTGCTGAGCACTAGAATGATGAGAAAGAGTGTTTTTGAGCTTAATTTAAATTAAGACGTCTACTCTCATCTCCCTAATGTTTTGTAGTTGTACCGTTAAGCTTTATGATTGGATCAAGCGTTTTGGAACTCCTTCCATAAGCTTCTTGTGGTTTTCTGGAACTTAGTATGGTTTTAGGCTACGTTTAATACCTGGTTAAATTTAGATCTTTAAAGCATCTTTAAAACACTGACTTTGCTACAACTTTAAGGAACATTAGAAATATTTCTGTCTCTCGCAGTTCTGGCATTTAGCAAATATAGATAATTAAGTTATCCTAAAACAGGAAACATTTACACTTTCCCTTTTAAAATTGAAATTGAGCAAAAATGAATAATTCTGATAGTTGTAATTTACCTAATAAGCAGAACTATAAAAAAATAATAATTTTGAATTTTTTTCAACATTCTCCAAGGATAGATGGTTTCATCAGTACAATTTATGATGAATGTTAATCCTAAATGCTTTTCCCCAATTAAATTCTAACTCAGGTAATTGAACATCTTATCTCCCTTTTGCAGCCCCTGCACCAGTATGCTCCCCACCCCAGTGGAAGACAGTCAGGGAGGGGTCAACCAGCTCTTCTCCTCTCCTGTCCAGAGTCCCGCTAGGTTGCTGAGAGAGCTCCACGCTGACCCCGGCATCCAAGCTCAGCTACAGGCTGAAAGGGAGCGCGACCGCATGTATGAACGCACTCGCCTGGCCTCCAGAAGTGGAATAAGCAGAGTCCTAGCCAGTAGCCTGCACCTGCTTTCATCCAATGAAAGAGTCAACACCTGGGTCCTGGGCGTAGCTAGGTTTGTTGCCGTGCTCATGGGTGTCCTACTTATCACTGTGCCCACGCTGCTGCTGCTGCTGGAGTCGGACATCGACGTGTCGTTCCTCCACGAGATCCGGCAGACGCCAGAGTTCGAGCAGTTCCACTACGAGTATTACTGCCCACTTCGACGCTGGATTCTGTGTAAGATCAGCATGGCCATGGAGAACCTGTGGTCTGACTGAGGAAGAAATGAGTTATATGTCAATTAAAAGAAAGCTGGAGCCAAATGTCTGTCTAAACATGTGATTTAACCTCAGATGTCTTAAAAAGCTAATTAAACTTAATTAAACAATTTGGTGAAGTAAGATTCCATGTTCAAAAGTATATTTCTTTCACCTGATAGGTGACTGATTTACCTCCTGAGCTTAAACCTCATTTAAGTAAAAATTAGACTAGAGAGTTAAATCCCTAATTCTCATCATGAAGGTGGATCACTTGATAAGACTGACATTTCTGGCAAGAATGGCTTAGAATAAAAAAAGGAAATCGCGGAGGGAAGGAGAATGACTAGTTAATTTTGTTGTTTGTTTTTTTTTTTTTTTTTGCTTTGCATTTTAAAAGCTTCTCCACTCCTGATGCTGACAAGTGGAGACAGAGACTCACTAACAGCTCTGATTGGTTTTTATCCTTTGAACCAGATCACCTGATTGGTTACAAGGTCTGTCAGTGATGAAGGAGTGGGTGGAAGCTGAAAGAGAAGGAAAAAAAACTATTACCAGTAAACACAACAGCAGCAACAGTCTGAGAAACAGATTCATCAAAAAATACAGAATAATAAAGAAAATTGCTACCAATATTAAAGAAGTTGTTTTTAAAGTTTTGTACATTTTTATGTGATTCAGATCTTTCAGGAATTTTTCAGTCAGAAGATCAACTTTGAGCTTATTTTCAAATTAAGAGTTTACAAATGATTACTATATATTAAAAAAAAGCTTATTTACTCCAGTTTGTCAGAATGGTGGGTTTTGAGAAATTATTTTTTTAAGACTACCATCAACAGCTGTTGTCCTTGTGGTGGTAGTGCCCTGGTTTTACTCCAGCAAAAGTTAGAGCACAAATATTAACGCTTCAGCTTTATCTTGTTTTTTTTTTTTTTTGTTTTGTTTTGGTTTTTGTTTTTTTTGGATTATTTGATGTCATAATGAAGGAACGAGGTAGAGAAAAACAAACCTGTGATATTAGAATGTCTTCTGAGGAACCTAAACTGTTTTGTGAACTAAATGTCAGCCGCTGGGTTAGGATTCATTCAATTTAGCAAATGCAGCAAAAATAAACTTAGAGAGAAAAGTGAAATACAGAAAGTAAAACATTGATTGTCAGATTTAAGAGGTATTACTTAAAAAATATATGTATATGTTGATGGAAAGTAAAGAGGAAACAATCATCAGGCTTTTTTTAATACACCCAATAGATACATGAATGGCAGAGTGAGGCTTTAGATTGGTTTGGTCAAATGGTTCTCATACTTTTATAGCAAGTAGTGCCTTGTTGAACAACCACTGCAATTATCTTGATAAAATATAGGAAGCAATGAGCAGCAGGGACTCGGGGCCAAACTAGGTCTCTGCCATGTTGATGTTTCATGTGATCAAGCAACGTCAAACCAACAGTAAAGAAACATATTTACATACACTGTGTAACATTTATTTTCTTTTTATCTGAAACGAAACCAGACAAAACATTTTATCTTTAAGCTCGGTTATTAATTATTACGTTGTAAATTATATTCCTTGTTAAATGCAGACATTTACATAGACTTGAGATTAGAGAAAGAACATGTGATGATGTCTTTATGGCTTTGCAAGCTAATGATGGGTTTAATCATAATATTGAAATTAATGACAATAGTGGAAGTATTTCACGGCTGTACCTCAATAAAAATAAAGCAAGATATCAAGAATTCTCTACACCTGCACAGGTCTTATTCTCCCTCTTGGATATAGTTTCAAGATGCCTGACTGCATAGTGTTTATCTGTTTTCATAACTATATGCAAGTATAAATAGCGTGGGAATGTCCAGCCATCATACATTTGATAAAGAATTATAACCCTTTTAGTTCAAGCGTTGATCATAAATTAGATTAAGTATTTCCTGTTTTCGATCAGCTATAATTTCCACAATTGTCCCCAGATTTTCCACAGGCTGAGATCAGAGCTTTATGTTGGACATTTCTACACATCACCTTTGATGTTCTTGAGCTAGTATTTCCTGTCTGATGATTTGAGATGTAGCTTCTATTTTCCTTTTTTTTACAATCTTATTTGGATAATAAAATTGTTTGTTTTGTGAAGTGTACCAGTTCCCCCATTAGGAAAAGAATATGGTAACATGATGCTGCCACCCTCATACTCAGAGGTTGGGCAAACGTTTCCCTTTTTATTCAAATGGAGTTATGTTCATTATGTTCAAGATGTCAATTAGAATTTTACCAAACCAAAGAGCTTTAGAAATTAAAAGTTTTTTTTCTTTCTGCGTGCATTTAGCCCATGTTAGTCCCTGTTAGCCCTTGTCAGTAAAGTACTGTGGACACTGATGCTTTCTTAGCCGCTACAGAACGTGTGTTTGTAAGCTGTTTTGCTTTTGTTCTTGGATTGTGATGCAGATTTTGCACCAGGAGACCCTCATTATTGGCAATGAATCTGTTTCCTTTCTATGGGGTGGTATGATTTCCACACTGTTTATCAATTAATATGTTTATTTACACATACTAACGTGACACCCTAAGTCATTCTGAAATTGTATCCGAGGGTGATCTGGATCTATGAGGAACACAACTCTTTTCCTCTCACTCTGCATTATTTGATTTATTTTCTGTCACTGCTGCTCAAGACAGAGATGTTTCTGAGGTCCTTCCTTAACGTTTGCGTACATGTTATCAATTAACCTATCAGAGGCTTGCATTACCTGGACTTTCCTAAATTGCTCCAGTCTTAGTGTACGATATGTTTACCTCTCTCTTTGAATAAAGAAATATAGTCTAAAAGAAAAAACTACTCTCAATATTCTGCTTTTTGAAAATAGTATCCAAACCGATTTAGACAGGAAAGGTTAGATTAAATGATTCTCATATAATGAGAAACAGGCTATGTGTCATTTTATAAAATGAATCCTAACATCTTTGATAAACTTTTTTTTCACTTAAGCTATAATGTATTAGTTGATCATGACCATGATCTCAAAATCAAATATGCCTTTTAAAAAAATATGCATTAGAAATTATCCCCACTACTATCTGTTTGTCTTTACTTGTTTTTTTTTCTGTTATCTTGTTTTTAATAACTTCCTTTACTGGATATATTGCCAAACTGTTTGAGAGAGCAAGGTGTTTAAAAATGATTTCTTAGCTTATATTTCTTTAATAGTAGGCCTGGTTTGGCATATCAGTGTTTTCATATTCAAAAACTTCATCCAAGTTTGGTTGGATTCTGTTTAATTCTCAATTTGTAATTCATATCTCTGAGATAAATAGAACACCAGACGTGCGATTTGTTCTGTTAAGAGGTTTCTGGAGATGCAATGATGTTAATTAGATAAAAAAGTAGAGTTCTTACCTCGCTGGTAATACCTGTTTTCCCTGGTTTTCCTTTGCTACTGTTACATTTTTACCCAATAGATTTCAAGCTGTGTATATCACTTAGATCACCAAATAGTTTCCTTATCTATGTAAAAATAGATTTGCAGCAGTCATTCATACTTTCTCCTATATTTGCTGTTTGCCTTCTATTACGGGTGAAGCCCATTGATCGAATTTTAAAATGTCTCTGTCTTGTTAATCTCTCTGTTTGTTCTCAAAGATGTCTGACGAGTACTTTCTGTAAACACCCAACTAGCATTGTTTTTTACAACTGAAACCAGAATGCTCTCATTCTCAGATCTGAAATCCACAACTTAAATAAGCACAGAATGATAATTAAACTAGCTGTGCAACTTGTACTAAAGTGTGAGAACCATCGACCTGATCCAATCATACATCAAACCCCTCCTGTAAGGAACAATAGTACCAAATTGTCACTCAGTCACAAATTTGAACAGATATTTTTGTAAATATTAGTATGGTCTGCAGAAATGCCTATTGTGTTACATTTACCCTTCTTCCAGAAAATGTTAAAAACAGGTTTAAAGAGATAATTGCCAGAAAACATAATTAAGAAAGTTGTTGCATTAGAATATCCGATTGTTGGTCATTCAGGTTTTTCTGTTTGTAACTCGTCAAAGTAATACAAGGTATAAAAAAACAGAACTAAAGTCATCAGTGACTTTGAAAAACACTATCTGTGAGTTACCAACATGTATTGGTTATGAAAGACATGCAATGGTGAGCACGGACCTTGGATGCACAAAAAAGTAGCTTACTCTCAGGAAAGCTCAACTGTTTATGTTAACATGAAAACAGATGTCATAGATTTCATTCACACAGTATACTTCTGTGGAAAGCATCATAGCAGTTAATGTGAAACCAAATATTAGTAAAGCTGCACTCTGTCAGCTGTGTATTCATCCATGTCATCCTGAAAAGAACTGTTTGATCTTCATAGGTGCAGCAAATGGTTTCTTTTTTTATGATATTGTTCCTACTAAAATAATGCTGAAACATTTAACTTACATGAGTCTCAACTCATACGACACAGTGCATCGTTTAACATTAAATCCTCCTTTCATTCTCTTCTATCTGATGTCTTATGATTAGCTGTATTTTTCTGTAACTTTATACACTTTATGCATTTGCAAGCTTTATGCATATAAGATATGCAGAAAACAACAGAAACATGTATTTGAGACAAAGCATTTATTTTCCTACTACAGCACATGCACTGACCTTCATAGATGAAACCAAGCAAAAATGCTACAAGGATGTCTGCTTTAGACGTCACAGATCTGAGTTCAGCTTTGCTTCACTGTGGAGGATGAACCTGATGACCTGTATGCACTGACGCTGTAAAATAATCCACATCCAGTGATAGACCAATATATGTGTCATATTTTCTTTATCCCTAAATATCAGGACATGCATCACAAAAAGCTTGACATTTGTTGCAGATGTAAAAAAAAAGGTGAAACACATCATTTACACATGTATACATGTATACTGCTGTGCTGCATTCACTAGGGAGTAGTTCACCTGGCTCCATGAGCTCTCAATGCAAACTGCATGCCCTCATCTGTAAATATTGTGTTTATATTTGTGATTTAACAAAGAAAAAAAAACAGGCACAGACAGATAAAGATCTTCCTCTTTCTTCCCTGTGTATGTCCTTGTGTAAAGCTATGTATAGGCTTGGCTGTCTCATCCATATTAGTTTAATGCATGTGATCTGTATTTTTATTTATTTATTTTTTGCTGGCAGAAGGACAAAAATGATCATCACATGTATTAATGAGATTTTATTTTCATTTGGCTCCAGTTTAAAATCTTTACTTGAGGTGTAACTAACTCCAGTCTCATCAGACAAATAAAATAAAATAAAAATGCCACCAAAGTGACAACTGACACTGAAGGGGACAAAAAACTGTGAGGATGAACTGAGAAGTTTAAGCAGGGATTTTGTCAGGATGAGGGAAAGTGGCAGGGAATTTAAAATAGCTATGTATTCTAAGTACTGAAAATACACAGACTATGTTGAATAATAGGTTAATAAATGCACACTTGAAAGATGTGATCGATTAATGATCGGTATTTAAAACCCTGACATCCCATGGGGTTGGGCGATGGCATTATGGTGGCTTTGTTGGAACACCCCCATAGAACAGCGTGTTTTTTTTAGAGTACACCTAAACGCAGGGCAGTGACATGGACATTTCAACCTCACACAGAAATAGAAGTGATTAGAAAGGTTTTATTGACATGAATGAAATGAAGTTCTTTGGCGTAGGACCCCGTCAGAAGCCATGATGCTAAAAGTCGACATGAGCTTGATGATTAAGTTAGGTAGAGGATTAGGGTGGTTTTCCCTGGGGTCCAGACGCTGGTGGTGGAGTAAGCTAGAGGATGGGAGGGGTTTAGAGTAGTTTAAGAGTGAGGGAGGAGGTGGGTCAAAGTTCAACTGATGTGCTGAATGGGGAAGCTGGGATTCATCTTAATGAAGAACGTATTGACAGACGATTGGCTCAGGAGAGGGTGTGGTCCATCATGGAGAGGGTGTTGTCCATCATCGATTGGCTGAAGCTTGAGCAGGGCACATCAGCAGGTGTTCCAGGTTGAATTTTCACTTAAGCTTCATATAGATGTAAATAAGAATATTAACTGGAGCTGTTTCGCACTAAGATGGTTTTGGGCCTAAGATTTTAGAACAAAATGTCAAAATTTAAACATTAACATAATACAACACCTTTAAAGTCCGAATTATACAGGTTCTCTACAAAAATAGTTACTCTTTGATATTGCTTACAAAAGTTTGCTAAGCTAACTATGTTTGAGCTTCCTCTTAGTTAAAAGATTTGAATCATTTCTCAAGTCGTTTGAGAAGTTTAAACATTTAAATCTAAGACTCCAAAAATTGAAGCTCTGTTCATCCTGCTCGGCTATGTGTTCATAAACCATTAAAGGGAAGCTTTTGCGCTAATTTCATCGCTAACTGCATGTCTGCATGTTAGCTACCATGAAAGATTTTTGTTTTGAGAAACATACATCTAACAGAATTTCAGTCATTGTCAACCAACTACGTAAAAAAAGAAGAACAGCAACCAATGAAAAGATGTTTTGATTCTGACGCACTGATTTGATTTTCTGATAGGACTCTGTAGCAGCACTGTGTGGTTGTAGCTTGTTTATCAGTTCTGTCAGCATTCTTTAGAGGGAATTGATTTAGAGTTTTTAGCTCTTGAGTTAATTGCCCTCCTGTGTTTTGATAAGCAGTACAGCTTAGTTTGATGAAGAGTACAGCTGATGAGTGTTGTAATTTAACTATAATTAAAATCAGGTTCAATCACAAAATGGTGCACCTTTGGAGGTCACAAGAAGTGTTAATGATACGGTTCTATATTCTTAAATGAAAGGGAATATTCCATCATCAAAGATAAATTTGACTAAAAATACAATATTGGGATATTAAAATACTGTCTTAGAAAATGTATTTGAGATTTTAAAACTCAGGTCTTATATATGCAAAAATGCTGGATAACAGGGGTAGAGGTGTATAATGATTCAGTGTTTTAAGGGCATGTACAGTAGCAGATTATCATGCATGTTTCTTGTAGTGTTTTTATTTTTTTTCCTTACTTTCTTCCAATTGTCAATATTTGTTTAATTTTTGGTTACAGTTCCGGCCCGAAGTTTACATACAATCACAATTTACATGGATGTCATATCAGTTTGAGGATTTCATTTGAAGATTCATTTTTGTGTTGTGGATTTACAATAAAACATGCAGACTTCTAGTGATTCCTAAATCTTATTAGGGAATATTTTAGTTAAATATTGGTGGGGATATTTGTGGCTATATAGTCATTCTTAAGGATTTATGTGCAAATTAAAGAGGATCAACAATAAAAGTGTGCTGCCCTTGTTTATCCACATCAGAAAAATAATGAATCTAATTTTTTTTAATCAAAAGTCCAACATGATGAATGTATGTAAACTTCTAAGCTTCATTGTACTTTACTTTGTTGTTTGGGGTTGTTTTGTATTTTTGTCATGTTTGTGTTTGTTTGTTTTATTTGTTTTCAGTCTCTTTGATTGTGTCACTTTGGGAGATTTCTTTAAAAGTCAACCTTAAAAGAAAAAAAAAGAAAAATAACAGAGACAACCAAGCCTTATGGTTTTTGTGGAGTAAAACTTTGAATGTTTGTTTGTTCTAAAAAATAAAAACATGGGTTGATTTCTATGTTAATACTGCCACAATAAAGATCCCTAAAGAGCATTTGCTGTTTACCGTTGTCTTGACACACACCCACACAACCACACACCCCCCCCCACACACAAACTCAAAAACTGTTTGGTTGATTGGCAGCTCTAAATAGCCCCTGAGTGTGATTGTTCATGTCTATGCGTTTTCCTGCCATAGACTGGGAACAAGAGATGCACCTGTATCAGATATCAGCTCCTGTATTGACTCATCAGTTGGATCGGATATCGGTGATTCAGTGCGCTTTACATTGAGCTATTATTTCTTTCTTTTGCTGCTCATTTGTTAATGAATAATATAAAGTACATTTATATGTGTGTTAATTTGTTACCTTTTTTTAACAGTGTTTAAATCAATGCTAAAGCCTTCATTCACATGGGAAGTTATGTGGTTCATCCATTCAACAGTTGAATCGTATCGGTATTGGATTTTGGTCGATATGCTCAGCCCTGGTATCTATGGAAGCGCATTGCATTGATTGGATGAAAAAAAAGTTTGTAATTACGAAGTTTTTGCTAGGATATGATGTATTTGAATGACTGTTTTGTTTAGTTGCTGCCTGTTTTTGAATCTCGGGATCTCGTAATTACGAGATAAGAAAATGTGCCACACTGGACACTGCTTCACTCAGAACTACTAACTGCACGTCCACAAAGATGTAAATTCATATAAGTCATATGTCTATAAGTACATTAAAAACTTGGTTTATTTATGGCTGTGGCTTTGTTAGTTTTGCCATGTGATGTTGTTACCATGGCAACATTGCTATCGTTGTTAAACTAGCAGACAGGTTGCGTAGCTAACAAGGAGACTTGCAATTGCTGATGTCGTAATTACAACATCAGGAATTAATTACGAGATAAGGTGTGTAAAAGCTGTATAGTTCAATGGATCTTTCCTTTTACTTTTATGATAACTTTGTCTCTATCTTGTGCTTTGGAGAACACACAGCGTATTTCCATTTAGTGGCCTTCTTTCTACTGAGTAGTTGAATTTTTGACACCGTATGCTTTAGATTTGGTTAAAAGAACAATGTTTAGTATTTCTGATAAGAACTGGAGCCAGTTTCACTGTTTCTTTATGAACATTTTTATGCAACAGGAATCATTTTTTGAAGCTAGATCAGATATTCTCAACATGCCGCTGGGATTGTATGTAAGAAAACTAGACTGATCCAAAGATTTCTAAGGTTACCAAAGAACACAGATAGGTACTTTATTGACTTGGACAAAAAATACCTCATGTTAAATCCACTATTGACACTCTAACTGGCCTCCTGATTTTGCATGACTTGATTGTACAAAAACCATAGCTTTGCCTTCAGAAAGGCCTTAAATATTATATGCACACTATTAAACCTAAAACATTAGGACCTTTTGATTTAAGGTTGGATGGATTGATACTATTCATATAGTTCAATCCAAAATCTAAATATGCAGAAAACTGAGAGTCGCTGCAAAAGTCAACATATATTATCTTTTTTACGGTCTAGTTTCAATCAGACTGTGTGAACTGTAGTCTCTGTTCCCTGTCTAGTAGAAACAAACCCTGTGTTCATCTGCTGCTGTTGCCAATCCAGTTTGAAGTTTTATATACCAAACTTTCAAATGCTTTTGTCATGTCACTTTTTAATTACTATTGTCTTTTTATCAGCTTTATAAAAATAACTACAGTAGGTGTCCAGTTAGCATTATCAACAGAGTATCCCTCCATGTAACTCAAAAAGGAAAAAAAGCTATTGCTCTGAACCCATGCAGATTAACTAAAGGAAAATGAGATTGAAGAGATTTAGAATAAAAAGTACAACATTATCAAACTAATTTCAGTCGTGTAGTAACAATAAAAAAACAAATAACTAATGGGTAGAAGTAAAGTAAAAAAAATGTCTGTATAAAAATAATATAATGAAATAGTTTAGGCCATTTAAAATGGAAAATTTCTCTAACAATTATTACTTAAAAGTAAATGGGATTAGAAATTAACTATCCCAAGTGAGTGGGAGATTGTCACAAGGGATGATTAAATATAAACACAAATTTATATATATATATACAGTGGGGAAAATAAGTATTTAGTCAGTCACCCATTATGCAAGTTCTCCCACTTAAAAAGATGAGAGAGGCCTGTAATTGACATCATAGGTAGACCTCAACTATGAGGGACACA
>JAUZNJ010084452.1:0-23436 GCA_034780135.1 Jordanella pulchra
ATCTCCAGCTGTAAGACTTTATAACCGTCACTGCTCCCAACAAGCTTAATAACTGTTTGCACTCGTGCTGATGGTTTACATGCTTCCACTTTTAGTCACTTTAAATAACATGCTGCTGTTATTTTGTTTTGCACATCTCTGCTGTTGCTGCTATGTCTTATGTCCACTTACTGTAAAAAAATATCCATGGCTGTATACTTAATTTTCCTTTGGGAGAAATAAAGTATTTTTGAATATAATTTTGTATTTTTATACCTTTTTAGTGACTAGTCAATATTTGTATTGAAAATTACTTTTTGCTCTTACTATACATAATTTTTTTATTTTTGTTTTTAACCTGTTTTCCCTTTATTCTCTTTTTTTTTGCACTTTTTAATGTCTATACTTTTGTTACACTTTTACTAAAATGCTTGTCGCTTTGTTGCTGTTATACCATAATTTCTCCAATGTGGGACAGTAAAGGGATTTCCTATTCAATTCTATATTTGCCATTGATTTTTGGGTCGATATTTTATATTGACCAAAAATATTGGTTGACCGATAAATGTGCCCATTTCTACTAATACTTTGACAGGAAACCTTATCACCCTTCAACTGGTGGTGGCAGCATCATTTTGTTTGGGTGTTTCGCAGCAGGAGGGACTGGTGCTCTATAAAAAGTAGATGACATCATGAGGAAAGAACAATATGTGGAAACATTGACCCAAGTCATACTATATGACTTAAGTCCCACTATAAATGTAGTCAACTTGTGTCTTTGGAAGATATAAAAAAACATATCACGGTCATATTAACAACAAATGTAAATAACCTTGGTAATATTAAATAAAGTCTAATTCTGTTTTATGCACCCGTTGTCAATATCTGGTTTCTACTGTATAAAGCACCTGTCTCACACTTTTAATTAAAACTGACAGCTACAGAGGAGATGGGGCATATTTACACATTCATAGCAAGAGAAGGGTGAAACTGAGCTTAAACCCTGCTAATGAGCACATCATTTTGTTTTAAGCCAAAACAGCAAAGTCATGGAGTATTTATTATCATCAGTTTTTTTTTTTTTGTCGTTGTTCTTGTTTGTATCTAAGCACTTTCTCAGGCACAGGCTAATTACAACGCGCATGCAGACATAGAGACGCACAGGCACAAAACTCGCATGCTCATGTCAGATTAATTGCACTGTTGCACATAAGAGGGCCCCTGCTTTCTCGTCAGCCACACACAACCTTAATGTCAGCCCCAGTGACAAGTTCTACAGTGCTAACTATTTAATTGCTATGCAAAGAGCCTGTGTACCTGTCACAAGCTACAGCTCCACGATAGTGTTGGGATTTAGCCTACGTGGGAAAAAGAATTGGAATTAGCTATAGAAAGTTTGATGAAAATCTTTATTACAAAAAAAAACCTATCTGCATTTAGCACCTTGGGATTCATTGTATTAATGTGTTTTACAGGATAGATATCCCATTATCCGCAAGAAACGTATTAGCTTTTAATGTTTCTCAAGGGGAAAGAAATAGGTCCAAACAGCCCACAAACCAATAGAAAAGCAAAGTGAAAATTGGGCTTCAAACATAATTCCTTTTCTCATGGTGTATTACAGGTGTCACACTGCGAGCATCATCTGCAGGATAATAAACTGTTACAATTGGCAGGTTATGTCCAAAGCATTAAAAACATTCATCTGCAGTTAAAATCTAAGTCACAAACTGTAGGATACCTGGAAACTCCTTTGCAGATTAGGAACACAGTAGAAGAGTTATTTTTGGTCCACATTAACCCCACTTAACCATCTGTTTTTAATGCAGATGTTTGTGTAAGTTGTTTATATATCGCCTCAATGCCTCTGCACCGTTATATAAGACCAAACATATCTGATCCATTATTCTCTGTGAGCTGAACCCTGCATAGCAGAGCAAGACAGTTAATCAGATCAGGGCGAATGTGGTTCATCTGGGTCTGCTCTCCGTGTTTAACACGTTTGCAAAAAATCTTCACACTTCTACTTTTTTAAAATTGTTTCAGAATTTCTTTAAAAATGAATAATTAGAAAAGTGTAGTGGGAATTTGTGTTTTGGTTCCCCCAACTCCATGAACCTAATCTGGCATAAACCAGATTGATACGTGTAATCCATACTGATTTCTACACTGTATCGATCTGGAAATCCTCATGTAGAAAGTGTTTGCCGAAGGTACAATTTTTTGAGCTGATTGGGTACATGCCTCCCATGTCGAATTTTTAGCCAATCAAAGCAGCAGTAGAAGCTGCGATGTATCACCTTCTTGATTTGTTTCAAGGAGTTAATTAATAAATCAAACTCTTACCAAATCCGGTCGGGAGGAACACACAGATATCTTCCAACCCAAAAGGTTAAAATTGTGTTGTTTTGCTTGTTTTTAAAAAAGAAAAGCAGGGTATTTCAGAGAAAACCGGTGCAGCCATGATTGTCTTGCTTCAGCCCTGCGCCTTTAGTTGATGCGCTTTGCTGGTCTGAAACATTGCTGTATCAAGCCGAACAGTTCTGCTGGCTCCTGGCAAGATGTATTTTTGGGAGTTTGAGAATTTCCAAATTTTGCCATAATTCCTTGCTTGAAACGATAAACCATTCTTGACTGAAAAAGTAATTTTTTATTTTTACTTTTGCTGCAGCTTTCTAGCAGCTGTGAACACCTAATGCTGATTTTGTTTGACTGTCTTACTTGGTAAAATTGGACATCAGTATAAATTGATATTGATCTTGACTTTGACTAGGCCACTCTGATACATGAACATGCTTTGATCTAAACCATTCCTCTAGCTATGGCTTTGTACTTAAAGACACTTTCCTATTGGATGGTGAAACTCAGAGCCCGTCTGACTTCTTCTGCAGCCTTTAACAAGTTTTCTTCCCAGACTTTCCTGTATTCATCTGCAACCATCTCCTCATCAACTCTGACTATCCTTGCCCCTGATGAAGGAAGGTTTTCCCCTAACATGATGCTGCTACCACCATGTTTCACCATGGTAATGATATGCTCATAGTGAGGTACAGATTCAGTTTTCAGAAAGCACAGTTTTGGTCAATTTAGACCAGAGCACCTTCTTCCATATGGTTGCTGTGTTTCTTAAAGGCCCTATATAACAAACTGCAAATGGGTCGTCTTGAGGCTACCTCTCAGTCACTCTTCCGTTAAAGATAAAAGCTAAATTTAGAGAGTTGATAACTGATAATTACCCTGTCCACAGATTCCCACGCCTAGGGACATTTCCACCTCCTGCAGAGTAACAATGTATCAAGAGGCAATTAGAAACACATAAAGATTATTGATCGCACTAAACTTTAGGGTAGCAGAGTAAACGAGGTAAACTACAAATCATGTTTTTTTTATATATATTTTATTCAGCAAATAGATCACTGCTATCTTTTTTGTTTCAGAAAGGAGTTATTTATACCTACCTACCGCTTCGCTGCTCATTTCATTAGAAAGGACACGACTTAACATGTATGTGCAAAAATGGTACATGCAGCTGATTAGGAAACCATCCGTCATAACCTGGTTCACAAGCTGTTATCATTGTCTTGTTTTCCTCTCATCCACAGAACGGAGTTAGCTTTCAGGTGAGACGGTACGATGCTGCAAAGTACGCTGCCGTCTCTTCTGAAGGAAGAACCTATGATCAAGTAATCGGGGAGCTGGTGCGGAAACTGCTTATGTACATCGGTGGAAACAACGAGCAAGGTTAAAAAAAGAAACGCAGCAACCTTACCAAACCTCATTCCATATTAACCTAATATTGCTGAATATAGTTAAAACAGGGTTTTGTTGCATAAGTGGAAACAGAATGTGCACAAAACAGATTTTTTAGTGAGATCAAGCTACATGCATTTTAAATCTACAAAGAATATTTGTATAAGTGAAAGTTTTCCTCAAACTGAAGGAATAATTATTCAAGTAGAGATAAGATTTGGATAAGATATAAGAGATAATATTTTGGTCCCTCTCTAAAAAGAGTAAAAAGACACTTTTGATTGACCTGATTTTTTAAAATATCCTTAGATAAGATCAATTAAAAGCCTCCTCTTGAATGCAGCTTTTTTTGGCCAGTAGCCTTTGTTTGATAGTATACAGACAGGAAATGAGGTTGAAAGACGGGGAAGACATGTGGCAAAGGTCAACAAACTGGGACACCCGCAATAAGCACAGAGGCCTCCATACTATGGGATGCACACTCTACCTCTGTGCCAATGCTGCATCTCATCAGTGCCTTTTAAAAGCTCACCAAAGCATGCATGACCAGAAGTCAGAGAACCCATATGGAAGAGAAAACGTATACTTTACCCTCTGAGAATTTGCTCCACTCTTTCTTAAAATATACTTCTGTCAACTCAGAAAAGAAAAAAAGCAATTTTAGAGGAAAATGCTCTTAACTCTGGGATAAAAACACTCAGCCATTTTTCCTGTGATGTTTCACGTTCAAAGGTGAGGCCATGGGGATAGCCTTTCCGATCATCATCACAGTGTACCCAAGGAATGATGGCGTTTTCTCCCGACGTTTGGTGGTGGGGATCCGAATCCCCAACGCCTACCAGCAGGACCCTCCCGTTCCCACTGACAGTACCATCAAGGTTGAGGAGCGGCCTGGCATGACTGTATATGCTCTGTATGTAACGTTTAAACTGGTTTTAAGTCTAACATGTACTGAACAATATTTTTAGTGACACAACTTATCTTAAAAAATAGTATTAAAATTAGTATTAGTATCAATTAGTATTTACCATGTAATTTGATAAGGTTTTAAAGACGTTGCATTTGTAAAATCACATTTATGATGCATTATTTGTATAACTTAATGCTTGTCAAATCGGAGGTCAGTTCAACATAGAGGAGCTGATATATTATGTATAGCCTATTTTTTTATGGGAAGTGCAGCAATAGTGCATATAAGTAAACAAAGTGAATGAATCTGCAGGTTAATTAGTACAGATGGTGAAATATCCTTCAAACATTAAAACATTCCAGGTACTATTTCAACATAATACCTTAACATTTATATTAGTGAGATATAAAGAAAGGGTATTTTATTTTACCTAAAATGATAATAACAAAAAAATAATAAATTCCCCAGACATCTGAAAAATCAAATCATTTCTTTTGAAGTAGAAGCCCTTAAAACTTGCATATCAGACAGACATACAGAATTCATAGCACTTGTTCTCTTTGGAGGTGGATGCTTAATAAAAACATTTAAAAAATATGTATTTAAAATGTTTTTTTAGGACACACAAGAGATATCCAGTGCTCAGTATATGGGAGTAGCCTTTGGCTTGACTGATGAGTTGGATGTTTATGAAGCCAAAGCAATGCCATAAAACTGTGACTCCTATAACATGTTGGTGGTACACTAGTAGTGTTGGCATTTTCAGTTTTATTAGAGAGGATATAACACCACCCCTATCTGGCTGTGAACCATGAATCGTTGGAAAACACCTTTTGTGGTGTCATGCTATGGGATTCCTCTATTCTATATACAACCCAGGAATGGTCGCTATTATTAAATGGACAATGAAACCCAACTTTAAATCAATGAGTTCTAAAAGAAGCACTAGATTTCAGTTTTTGTGAGATTACTTTTCTTAGAGTTATCAACTTTAGTAAACATCCAATCCAAGGCAAGGGAAGTTTATTTGCATAGCACAATTCAGTACACGGACAAACCAAAGTGCTATACATGAAGTAGACAATAAAATAGAAGAAAAATAAAAGCAAATAAACATTAAAAACATGCATAAAACATATAAAATAGTTGGACCACAAACTTAAACTAAAAATACTTCAGTTAACAGTTTACCTACAACAGTCAAAGGCAGCTCTAAACAAATGGATTTTTAACTTTGATTTAAAAGAACTCTGGCTTTCAGCAGTTTCACAGTCTTTTGGGAGTTTGTTCCAGATAAGTAGAACATAGGAACCCAATGCTGCTTTTCCATGTTTGGTTCTAGTTCTGGGTGGACAGAGTAGCTGCAACTAGAAGACCTGAGTGGTTCTGGGAGGTTGATACACTGACAACATATCTGTTGTGTATTGATGTTCTGATCCATTCAGTGATCTATAGACAAACAGAAGGACTTTAGAACCGGGCTGATGAGCTCTACTTTTTTAGTTCTAGTGAGAACACAGGCAGCAGAGTTTTGGATCAGCTGCAGCTCTGATGGACTTTTTAGGCAAACCTATGAAGACACTGTTGCAGTGATCAATTCTACTAAAGATAAATGCATGAATCCAACATATTCACAAAGCACATTTAAAAACAACAACTTGTCGACCAAAGTGCTTTATATAAATAATAAGAAAATTAATAGAAAGCAAAATGATATAAACAACAGTGAAATAAGACATAAATTAAGACACACAACTGACTAATATGATACAAACATACAACTTAAGATGTGTTAAAAGTCAGAGAAAAAAATGAGTCTTAAGAAATGATTTAAAAGCAGACAATGAGGAGTGTGGAGGTTTCATGCTGTGCACCTCCCTGTTGTTTTTTTTCTTGTCATCACCAACAGGAAAATGAATCCAATTTTAGATCTGTGAATTCCATGTCAGTTCTGGATTCAACTAGAAATGTTTGCCATTGTCCTTTGGATAATTCCTTTAAATTTATAGATTGGATCTAAATATAGACAAAATGTTGGAGTCCAACTGTGACCCACGAGCTGAATAGAAAAATATTGTCGCCTCATGGGAGTTGTGTTAGAGTCTGGCCTGCTGTTATTTATCAGGTTAATTTATTTCTGCTCTAAAAACAGTGAAACTTGTAAAAATGACTTTGACTGAAGCCGTTGAACTAAAATGAGGTAAATTGGTTGATTCTGAACAGAAATGTCCGAGTTTGGGTCCCTCTACATTTAGAGTACCCTAGATGCCTCTTTCTTGAGATATTGGGATTTTTTTTCTATGACTTATTATAATGCTGTCAGCTAAATGCTTCATTTTGATGCTGTACAGAGGGTCCTTTGTTTAACTGTTTTCCAAGTGTCCCTCCTTACATCTACATTCTTTCCCCAATATCTTATTGTTTCTTCTTGAGCGACCAAAATGGTGATTGGTTATAATCTAAGCAATAATAATAATAGCACCATGGCTACTTTCTGCACTTTTTTATTCATAGTCGACGCTTAGAATGCAAACCTTGTAGGATTATTAGGGTCACTCTTAAGGAAAAAAAAGCCCATGTGCAAAAAGTCACTCCAGTAAACTGCTTCAGGAGGATAAAGTGAATGTTTTTGAAATGCCAAGTTAAAGTCTTGACCCTAATCTTAGATAAATGATGTGGATGGACAAGAAGGGAGCAGTTCAACTGAGGAAACCCCAGAGTCACAGCTGTTCTGTACAGTGAAGTGGACTGAAAAACCTACCAGCTACAGCAACGAAGCTGCAGTTATAACACAGCACAGCGATACAAATACTCCCTCGGAGAAGTGATAATAGAAAATATAAGTAACACATACATTCACATCTGTTTGGACTTTTTTTTTCTTTTTTTTTCACTCACATAAATACAGCTTGAAATTAAGCCTGTAAATTCTCCATTTCTTTCCTGCTTTACAGACAGTTTGGCGGCTTTGCAGGGGAGAGCGAGTATCGGGCGGAGGCCTCCCGCCTGACGCGCACCCTAGGCGAGACAACCCCCTTTCAGCGCAAGCAGTACTTCTGCTGCAGCTACGACCCACCGCTCAAGCCTTATGGACGTAGAAATGAAGTATGGTTTCTACAGGAAGACCCGTGAGAAACCAATCAGTTACAACTAACAATTAATCCTCTAAAAAAAAATCCTCCACATTGTTAAGTTATATTAAATATTCAGGGAGCAACATTTCTTTTTGCTTTAAACCCTACTTTCTAGATTTAACACCAAAACATAAAACAGCATTTGTTTCCAGAACGACCAAAATCTTGTTTATTAAAAATAAGTTGTTACTAGAAACTAAATATGCTTCCACTTTTCCAGCAAGAACTTGTGTAGATTATTTATTTTCCCATTTGCATATATTCAGTTTAAAAAGTAGTGATAAAAAAAAAACTAAGAGTTAAAGTGAAAACTGGTTGCAAAATGAAAACGCTCTAAAATACAGTGAAGGTGACCCATAAAGTGGAATGATTAGTATTGGACATTTCTGGGAGTGCAGCTTTGAGGAGACCTGAGGTTGTTTGTTCTGTGTTTATCTTAAAAGGTTTCTGTGTTCAGTAAAGACTTTTTGTTTTACTGCATGAAATACTCCAATTTTTATTATGTGAAACTCTACAAACTGTTTTGTGAAACATCCGTGGCTGTCAGGGTTTTGTGTTTAAAGTAAATGGAATTCTTAAGTCTTGAAAGTGTATTATTGTGCAATAAATACATTATAATAAAAATATTATTGAATAATAGTCGGTATTTGTCTTGTCATTTTGTATTACAAAAATCGTGGAGAACAGCAAATCTATCCAATCTGAGATTGAGTGATTCAGCAAAGAATTCACAAAAAAAATTACTAAATGTGTGAAGCTAATAGGACCATAGTCACAAGGGTTACATTAATTACTAGAGATTGAACAATAAGGTTAATGGTGATTCTTTTGACATCATCCTAGCTGTTCACGATATTTTCTGCCAACATTTTTATGCTGTTTCTAGGAGCCAATATAGCTTTTTCGTCCTACATTTATATGGTATAAAATTTGTAACATTTTACACAAGTTTTAATTTAAATAAATGAAAAAAATACATATCCAATAAGATATTATTAAAACATAGGAGAGGCAAAAAGATGCACTTCACATGATCTCAAGGTATGGCTGCTTATTGCAACATATGCACGTATCAGCCCATAACAATACAAGGAAAAACAGCTAATATCGCCCAAAAATGTTAGTCGACTGATGCATCGTCTTATCTGTATTAGATCCAAAGATAGTTCTGTAAAGTATTTGCTTAGGGTCTCTGATTTCTGTTGACAAATAAGTAAAATAAAATGGAATTTTAAAAACATAAAGTCTGAGAAGCTTATTATGTGGACAAGTAGCAAGCTGATTCAAAGCAAGGGGGGCTGGAACAATAACAAAAAAAAACATGAACATGAAAACTTTGACATTCAAATACATTTTTTAAAAAAAAGTTTAGAATGAAAACAAAAAATACGAATAAACAAACAAAACATTAAAATATCAACTTTAATAAATGACTTCTTTATTAGATTTCAAACCAAGACAAAATTCTGCAGAAAGAGGAAAAACTCCAAAAAAGGTATTAAAATACAGACATTTGATTAAATAAGGTAAAGTTTCTGCTAAAGATATTTGTGTGCAAATAATCCATCAAACTGCAACTTCTGAACACTAATTGAGATACATCCAACACTCCTAATATGCAACAAACGCTTTGCAATCAGAAGAATCAACATCCCTCATAAGTCTTGAATAAATCACGGTGGTCCTGTCAGCCCAGACTAGTTTAATTACTGAAGGAGTGAAGTTCTGGTCTTAACTCATCTTTGCATACATGATGACGGATTAAACTTACATGTATCATATGAAATCTGACTTTTCTGCATAACCCCTAACATTGCACTTCTTATTTTTTATTAAGCCATCTTAGAAATATTGCATTATAGGAAAAAACAAAGAGCATAAAATTAATAAAGCTATTTAAAATCTACAGTTAATGAGTGCCTGGAAACACTACTGCAAGCTGAAGAAAAATTGCAAATATTTGCTCTTATATTTATACACGCAAAAAATAACCAAAACAAATAATAATTCACACGAAGTGTTTGCTATGATGCTGTGAAAAAGGAGCACAGGGGGAGAATGTTTTCCCCGGGAAATTCAATCTCAAAGCCAGATAATATTGTTTTTATTCTGCTTTGGAATCTAGATTTAGAAAAACAGAACTGCTTTGATGTTATAAACTATTATAAAATAGTATTTTTCCTTGTTGAGAGTGTAAGTTAGTATCATAGGTTTGATTGACGGCGTATTGAAGACACGCTTACGTTTAAACTGGTTGATGTGCTGAAAATATCACTGATTGTGTGTTAAGTATTAATGACATCTTTGAGCTCTGTGCCAATATCCTTCACTTTTTAATCAACCAAGCAGTTTTCCATCAACATTGAGCGATTCGGAATCTAATTTGGGTAACATAGGAAGCAAGAGGAATGCCACAGAGGTGATGGTCAAGTCTCAGTCTTTCTTCTTGTCAGGGGAGTTGGGATAAGGTGCGTACGGTGGAGGCCGCTCCTGCAGGGGGAATAAAACACAGCTGAGTGCCTTTCGTTAAAAATGCAGCTGACACAACAGCACAGCTATCAAAGAAGACTGCAAGAAAGCTTACCGCAGGCATGTAGACGCTGTGCGGATTGCTGGGATTATAATACGCACTGCCTGCTGCTTCAGCCGCCTTCGAGTTACCTGTGCATAAAACGAGATGTGACAAAGACAAGAAGATTAATGCGGACGGTCGCGAAGGAAGAACGTACTTAGGGTGCAGACGCTACAGCTTAAACGACTGTAAGCAAGGCGTGCACGGTTAGTCATATGAATCCTAAATGACAGCTGAAGAAATCCTCCAGACAGAATCAACCGGCACTCGCCAAGGAGCAACATGGGGGAACGTCCGACAGAACATCCGGCAGAACTGGAACAATACGCACGGGAGAGTGTTTGCATAGAATCTAGAGCGAGTGAGGATTGTTTAACTTTTATAATTAGGATGTTCAATGCATGAGACATCTGCAGCCCTTTTTTTTTTTTTTTAAACCTCCCTGTTTCAAAATGATTCATCTTAAAAAAAAAAAGACAGATGAGATCTGACGGGTGCAGTGACACAGGCTGAAAAACAAGAGAAGCAACAAACCTGCAGGAGGTGGGGGAGCAGTCCAGTTCTGAGGAGGGGGAGCCCAGTTCTGGGGTGGCCCAGGGTAAGGAGGGGGTGGAGCCATGTAGTCAAATCCAGATGGGTACATTCCTGGAACAGAAAAAGAAAAAAATAATAATAATTTTGAGACTTAGGTAAACAATATAGAGCTAAATGCAAATGTACCCACTGAAAGGCTAATGATTGGCACACTATTGATTTTAATTTTACCATGTGCTCCTTTAGCACTTGTCTATCACAATATACTAAAATATTTAAAGGTTTATATCTAAAGTTCAAATGTATAAATACCCTTTAGCAAAGGTGCTACAGAAAAAAAGTGCAGAAAAAAAAAGTAGAAAATTGCTGTGTCAGGTAAAAAAATAATATCAAAGATAAAAGAAAGAAAATGAAATGTAGACCTGCTGCTGCTGATGGGTAGGGGTAGCCCATATTTCCAGGAGCAGTAGGAGGAGGACCCTGGTAGAATCCATTCTGCTGGGGCGGGGGTGGGTAAGGATAGCCGTTAGGAGCAAATGGAGGTGGGCCGTGTCCATTCACCATTCCAGGTGAAGGGTAACCGTAAGCAGGAGCGCTGTTCTGGGGCGGAGCAGCACGGGATGCTGGGACACAAAGAAGGAAAGGGGGTCTCTTATCACACACATAGTGAACTATAGGAATATCCTGGTTACTTTAAAAGGATGGTTAATAACTTCATTTTTTGTTGTTTTTTTTAAAAGGGTAAAATAAATTATGTGTGCTTCCCTTTTATATATCAGACAATTTGAAATACAACTAAAAACTTAAATACACACCATTTGTCGCCAGTTTGAAAAGATGCTGTCCCACCTCGATGGCTCCTCCGCTGGGAAATGACATCTTGAAATGAGCCTGGCCTTCCCAGCCACCTAAACAAACAGACAGAGAACTAGACTCCTTACCGTTTCTTAAATTCAACACCAGCTACAGATCCGCTCATATGATATGGACACCTACCGCCTGCCTCAGCCGACACAGTCCCCTTTATGTAGTTGGCTCCAAACACTGGCTGCTCAATGCTGCAGCCCTTCATTAGATAATAGGGGAACATGGCTGAGCCTAAGCAGTCCTTGTTGTTACTGGACACGAACACCAACTGAGAAGGTGAATGGAGGGAAAATAACAAACAATAAAAAAAGGAAAAGTTATGCAAGAAGCTGGAATAAACACCAAAGCTGCATCCAAAATGTCTTAATTGTACAAATTGAGTTACCCTGTATGGTGTTAGATAAATAGTGCCTTTCTTGGTCCCCTTCAGCAGATCAGTCTTGCAGGCGACATCACTAAATGATAGCTCCACATTCTTACATTGTCTCAAGACACTGAACAGACAAATGAAGAAAAACAAAAACAAAAATAAAATACAAAGTTTGCATCTCTCTTGTTAACTGAAGGGTTTGTCAAGATTTTCAAACAAAGTTGCTGCCCCAAGAGGAACTTAAGTCAGCTGAAGAACAAATTTAGCATTTAAAACCTACATAAATGTAATATAGTATGAGGCCAGTCGTTGACTTTATTTGTTGGACTGATTTGTTTTGCAAACAATCAGACTTTGGCAAAAAAGACAGATGAGCTGCAGAACCAATGTTTAACTCCATCAAACTCCAATGTTAACCATGCCATCTTTAGCATAACATCACAAACCGACTACCCTGAGATTAGCCAATCAGGGCAAATACTATACATGCTTAGTGTTGAAGAAGACCCAGTTAAGATCTAGTTTGCATTTTCTGTTTTTTTAGACCTTATAACAGAAGAGAAATACTTTATTTTCTAATGGCTAATAAAGAAGAAATCATTTGAATTAAGAATCTAGTTCGTGGAAAATCCAAAGCCGTCAAATGACACCCAAAACTAATAAAATATTAGAAAACAAAGGCTTTATTTGTCAGATAATCCCAGTACTATAGATTGTTAAGCTGTAGGGAAACTATTTGATCTCTTTGCCATATACAGTGTTTAATAAGGATACACCGAAAAAATTAGCCGCCGAAAATTGATTTTTGACTGACATATTTAACACTAAAACAACACAGCCGAAACTTGTGATGAACGACAAACCACACGTCCAGCACAGGGGGAGAAGGATCGCAAGCAGCACAGCCAGCACGCAGAAATTTTGCCAAGTATGGCAAGAAAAGCACTGAAGCAAGCAATCACAGGTAGCGGTACAGAGTTGAGCATGTGGCAGGCAGGTTTTGAGTGAAGGGGTGCGAGTTTAAACGCTGCACATCGCTCTCACTGCAAACTCAGGTCAGTAGCACAAAATGCCATAGAAATCCAAATGCTCCCATCACCATTCTAAATATGAGAAGAATACGACACAGAAATGGAAACTAATATCGAACATGCCTGTGGCAGGCATGTTTGAAAACACACGAAAGTTTCCCAGGCATTCTGCTGAAGTAAAGGGCATAACAAATAAAAATGACAGCGGTAAATAAATACTTTGATACTTTGGGATTAAATAATGTATAATTAATTTAAATGCCTTAAGTTTAAAACAATATGAGTTTAATATTGTTGGTACACATTGTATCCAAAAATGCTATGATTTTAATATTTGACAGAACTTTTTTTAGTGTTTTGGTTTTTGTCCTTGGTTTCCTAATTTTTTCGTTTTCAGTTTTCAGCCAAGACTTTTCCTTTTGGTGCATCCCTAGTGTTTACTAGAAAATTATCGAACTACAAATAACTCAATTGGCATTCAGAGATAAACAATTAACCAGAGAGCTGAATAGGATAGTTTTCACTTTACATCCCAGTGACTGCTGAAAAAACTTTTTCTCCAATGCATACAATAAAAGTACATCTTTTGGGGATTAAGCAACCTGCAGAACATATTTCTCCTGTAGGCTTTAGGAAAGAAAGTTCCAACAACAGAATCAGTTGTTAAAGAAAATTGGAAATGGAAACAGCCACAACAAAGCTGGATAGCGTTTTTAAAACCCAACAGCAAAAAAGAATACACCAGACATGGAAAAAAACACAGAAAAAGAAAACAAGAAAAAAGTACAAAATAACAAAAATTAAAAAAAATAAAATAAAAAAAAACAAGTATCAAGTTCCTTTTGTTACTTGAACAGAGATGCACTTTTTCCAAAGACCTAGTTTTGCTTGGTCTTGTTTTTTAAGTCAATCCCTTTAACCTAAATTAAAAGGTCTCCAAGGTATAAAAAAAAAAAAATAAGCAAGAAGTTCTTTAGTGGGTTTGAATGCAACAGAAAATGAATAGATCACAAGATTACCCACTAATGGTATTTCTTATAAAAAGTCAGGTCAAAAATAACATTACAAAAAGTGCATAAACGCTGTGGTATGTACCATTTGGTTTGCAAATCAAAAAAATAGCGGGAGTATTAGAATAACCAATCAGAAATCAGAGTTAATCAAAGGAAAACACATATACAATTAGTTAATTAGTGCATCTAAGTTTAATGTTTTGGCTTTAATCAAAGAATACCAGTGCTTTGTTAGATTTGGTATTTTGATTTTGGTATGACGATTTCAATTGTGGTGGGAATCAGATTAATTTGCAAATTATTAGGCCTAAATAACAGTTTGTTTTTCGTGATCGTTAATTTTCAGATAAGAAATAAAGTCGAAATAAATAGTCGAACTCAAAGCAAGGCCCAAACTGTGTGACAATGACAGAAAACCCACATTTTCGGTAAAAGTGGTATTTTGTAACCTAAGCTTACGTAAAATTAGTGCGTGATGCGCTGTTATTGCTGTAACAAAAATGTCAACATGGGTAAGGAATCCATTACTTCCTGTTATGACAGAAACAAAGTTAGCCGAAAGCAAAAGCAAATCTCACAGCTCCACAAGGGTTAAAAAAGAAAGCATTAAAATTTCTTTTGGTGTTATAAAATGATCATTACAATGGGAGACTCAGAAATTCGTTGTAAAAAAAAATAAAAAACACAAGTAAAAGCAACGGTCAGACAGTTTGGAGTTGCTAATGTTGACCCGTGAGCTAGCATTACGTACCGGAACGTAAACAAGCTAAACAGAAAGAGGACAGCGGCCTAGTTTATTACATAAACATTAAATAAAGAGTATAAAATACATACGTTTCTCCGTTGTTGATCAAAACTCCGCCGTTTTGAGAATGGTTCCGATTTAGAGCCATGATCAGGAGCTGTGTGGAACTTCTGTTGCGTGTGGTTATGCTAAAGTCTAGTACCGTCAGGGAGGGACGGTCCACATATGACACGTTCCTTGCGTCACCGCATCAACGATAACTCGTGATCTGACTCTGGACGTAGGCTATGTATTTTCCCCTCAATATGTAAGAGTTTTAACATTTATTAGCTAAAGAGGGCGGTAATCGGCGCTGCGCCGGGTGAAAAATGATGCGCACCGAAAAAAGTTGGGAACATTTCGAATTTAAGTTAGGCATTTTAAAAATGACAATTATGAACTACACTGGACGGGTGGACGTTTATCATAAACATTTAATTAAAAACTAAACAAATCTTTTTGCTCCTCTAATTGAGGACGAAATACCCTTTAGACTAATTAACGCTAATTAACAGGTGTCACATGACCTTTACCTTAAGTGCGATACAAAGTCCAGGGTTAACTTGTAGTGAAAAAAGACAAAATACGCTCATTAAAAAAAGAGATGTTGTACTTCTCAGTGAAAACGAGATTGTTTTCTTTAGTTTTAATTTTAATGGGGCAGCTCTGTTTCTGCGTTTCCCTCATTCAGAGGACATCAACTCCACAACTGGCTTCACCGACGGTCTCCTGCTCCAACCGTGGGATTAAAGCAGTGTTCGGCCCTCTGGTCGCAAATAACCTGCACGTAAGAGGTAAACTCATGTCTGCGGTATTAACTGTATACCTGTTTCCAGCCACTTGTTTAGTAAAATATCAGAAAGTTACTTCTAAATGACTGATTTTCTTTCTGTATATTTTTTTGTTGTTGTTTAGATGTGTCAGGTACTACTATCCCTTTGCTTATAAATGGGTCCTGTGGAGTGGGGGTTAGTAAAGAGAAAAACCAGAACCTGTCGTTTTTCAGTAAATATGACAGCTGCTATGCAAGGATAGAGGTAACAATTAGCTAATAATATGCAACTTGTAATTATAACCGAGAAGCTCTTTAGACTATTTTTCTCTGATTTTTTTTTTCCCTCTCTGCAGGGCAATAAAGTGGTTGTCCCTCTGCTGGTCCCACTGACAGGAGAGAATCGGTGGATCAGAGTAAATATCAGCTGCCCTCTAATAAAAAGAAACAGTAAGAGGACCCAGCCAACAGGTGATTGACCACTGGTCTAAACTTTAGCAGGATTCTGGTATGGTAACAGTATTTCATTGATATTGTTGGAAACAAGAAATCCACAGAGGTTAATTTTTTCATGTGCAGCTCCAATAGTTTCCATGATGCTCCTCCCTGAGCTGTGGCTCCTTGCAGCTCCTCTAGAGTTACCACAGGACTCTTGTCCTTATGATTACTGCCACATCCTATTATAAAATTTGCAGCCGAGCCTTTTATCTTTTAAGTTGTCAGATTATTCTACGAGATGTTCATGGGACACATCAATCTCTTCAAAATAAAAAGGCCAAATAAAATGCAGTAAATGCCTTAAATTGAGTTTTTGAGTAACATTTGAAGGATGGATAATGTTACTTTTATTTATTTATTTATTTTTTTTTATTTTGTCTTCAGGACAACGTTTCCAGGACAAAATACATTTCTGGATCAGAACATTAAAACCTGACTCTGCTCCAGCTTCCCTTGGTGATTGTGAGGCTGATAAATCCTTGCGTATAGACTGTGGCCACCAACGCATCACCATTAACGCTTGTCTTAAACTGGGATGCTGCTATGATGCTCACGCTTCGACCTGCTTCTACAGGCTTAACGGTAAGAATGGTGCTAATAGACAGTAGGATATTTACACAAGGCCCACCCTTCAAAATCTGGCATACATGAAACTAACCATATTGTCCTGTGTTGTGATTCTGTTCAGCTTGCTCTCTTGATGGACACTTTGTGTTCACGGTCAAAGCCACAGACACCCACCCAACCATAGATCCAAGTAGCCTGATGGTCAAAGATCAGCCTCACTGTTTGCCTGTAGTCTCCACTTCAGATACTGCGGTCTTTAAGATGGGAGTCACAGACTGTGGTGCAAAGATAAAGGTATCCCATAACTCCTGCGCCCAAATTGATTTCAGGATGTCTGCTCCAGCTGGGCTGGAGTTTATTTCCAACCTGCGATGCAGTGCATTGTGAAAATATTCATACTCTGGTCCCTCTTCATATTTTGAGTATATTAAAAGAAGAAAAAAAAGGAAAACCAGCCCAGATGTTTTTTACCTGTTGTAAATCCACAGTTGTATCAAAATCATAATTTCCAAAAAAAAATTTTGCTCTCCAAATGACTGCAAACTGTTTGCTTGTGAGACGACAAATATTTGTCATATCTGCAAAATTCTATGCATGATTGAAAACTAACAATGCACATAATTCTGGACAAAGCGGGCCTATTGTATTATATACTGTTGTCTTTGGGACACAATAACAGTGACCCCCAAACATGCAGATAGATCTACAATAGAATGGATTAGAAGGGGAAACATGTGACAGAATGTCCCAAATCTAAATCCACATCTGCATTTGAGTATTTCTGATAGGAATTAAAAATGAAAGCTATGATGTGACATAATCTAGAAAAGGATAAAAATGTCCACATGTATCTTTCTGAAGACTAAATTATTTGTTCGGCTGCTAGAAAGTTGGAGATCTGGTGATCTATAAGGTGGAAGTGGAAGAGCCCAGGGCAAAAACAAAGAGACATTCAACTTTCAGGTATGATTTTTACCCATTTATCTAATCGATTTTTATTTCTGATGGTGTAAATGAGCTGATGATATTTGAAGTGTTTCAGTCTTCAGGTTGAGTG
This sequence comes from Jordanella pulchra, assembly GCA_034780135.1. Classification (NCBI taxonomy): domain Eukaryota; kingdom Metazoa; phylum Chordata; class Actinopteri; order Cyprinodontiformes; family Cyprinodontidae; genus Jordanella; species Jordanella pulchra. The sequence goes on from JAUZNJ010084452.1 coordinate 17,839, forward strand.
TGAATATGAAGAATCGGATTTCAAGCTTGCAAAAGACCTGAGGTCTCTGTATACAGTAACCAATCCACCTGCTGTAGTTGCAAAAGGAACCATCAGGGCGCAGATGAGATTAGCAACAGGTTGTGGAATTACTTTCACCCGCTCTAATGGCACAACAACCCCCCCCAGTCCTGACCTACTCTGGTTCCTCTTCAGATGCTACCTTCACTGCCTATATTCCCGAGGACCAGCTTCCCCTGAAACTAAAGCTAGGTGAAACGGTTCATGTGGAGATTTCCATCGTTCCTCCATTCTCTGATCCTACACTCTCACTGTGGGTACGTGACTGCTTCGCCTACCCTGTCTCTAACCATTCTGTGTGGACCCTCCTCCATAATGGGTGAGTGGGATCTCTTCAATGGACCAACCTGAAGACCATGTTGAAATGTGGAAGTGGAATGAGTTTGGTTTTCCTGGACAGATGTCCCAACCCTCTAGACACAATGAGAAGCTCTGTCCCAATGGGCCACCAGGGAAGGACCAAAACTCACTCCCAAGTTGGGAGGTTTGATGTGAAGACTTTTGCCTTCTTGAACCCTAATACTGGCCAACAGAGTGCGGAAAAGGTTAGCTTATGGAATTTGACAACATCCTTTATTTACTACAACCACATTAACCCAGCAGCATTCACTGAGCTGATTTGCATCTGTACACATTGGGGAACATCAGTATATGACGGATGGAAACTGGAATCAAAATCTCAACTTTTAGTTTTCAAATCATCTATTCTTCACCACAAAATGTTGCCTAAGAGAACAAAACAAAACCACCAAATATCAAATGATTTGCATCCTTGGCTTTATGCTGGCGATGGAGATTTGCTGATGAAAATCATTTTTTATTCCGTTTTCATCCGCTCCTAATAAAGTCTCAAATCTGTTTACTTCCCATTTCTCAAGTACATCAGTTTATTTAAATGTTTTTGAAATTTTGTCAAGAAATGTAGCTGTCAGTGTTTATGACTCCAGTAATAGCTGGAAGTGAACTCTCATTTTAGATGTACTTCTACTGCTGGGTGGAAATCTGTACTGAAGACATGAACTGTAACCAACCTTGCACTATGATCTGTAAGTATGAGGTTTTGGGGGTTGTGTGTGTGTGTGTGTATGTAGTTTTTCTTTTTAATTGAATTTTCTTTCCACAGCATCAAATCCTGAGAGACAGAGAAGACAGGCCACATCTGCATCCCTTCAGGCCCAGCTTGTATCTTTGGGGCCCCTTCAACTGGTCCAAAATGACCCTAAACTGGATGACGTTCAGTGTGAAAAACTGAGCAAGGGTAACTCTTCAATCAAATAGTCAGACATGCTAATAATTTGGTTGTTAGAGTTTTGGATTTTTTTCTCTCTTCCGTAGTAATCAGAGTGATGGTGTATGTTCTCTCTGGGGTCGGTGCTGCCCTGGTGCTGATTCTGCTCTCTGCTATTTGGTCAACCATCCATAGATGTAAGAGGAGAGAGACGCAAGCGCACTTTAAACAATCTGAATAAATCGTTTTTTGTTTGTTTTATTGCATTTTTTTTTTTTTTTTTTTTTGCTGTTGTCACCCAGGATTTTATCTTTCAGAAAAGATTGACTGGAAGACTAAAGTGATTGGGGAAAAATAGTACATAAATGGTGTTAGATTTCTTTTAGTTTTGTATTTCCTTTAGTTTTATTGTGTATTAATATACATTTGCTCCTATTACTGTTTTAAGGATTCAGGAGCAGAAGATTGAACAACTGTAATTCTGAAAATAAAGTTAATTTACATTCTTGTTTAATGTTTGATTTAATCCAGGAGCCCCTGAGATTTCTTCCTACTGAAAACATGTCATCTGGGCTTTTCTAAGCTTCCGCTTTTAGTTGCTGAAGGGCTCCAGTGATGCAGTGTGTTGAACACCTCAGGGATCTTTAATGTATCTGGTGGTTTTACTAAGCTGGTTATCAACTTAAACCCAGACAGAGCCAGTTTGCCAGCTGGAATCAAGAAAGATTTAATTAAACGAAAAAAAATCTCAAATGCATACAACAGAATTGCATAAAGATTTAGCAGCATCTCCTTCAGGGAAACAAAACGTATTAAAGTGGAGAGTTTTGCACAGATTTATGCTATGGTGGCTGAGCAGCACAGCTGAGAGCAGCAGACCTCAGGGAATATGGCGTCACCCCCATCCCCTGTAACATTCATCCTCTGGGCGACAGGAAGAATTGGTTTACAAACAGAAGAGAGATCTCTATAAGTCAAGTATATGTAAAAATGTTACTAGCAGGGTGCAAAAACAAGTTGAGATTAGAGAGAGGAGACAGGAAGAAGCTAGAGAGGAGCTCCAGCAGAATAATGGTCAGAAGATCACAAGCTTCCAGCCAGATAATCTGGATAAATTCAATGAATTGAACATTTTTATTTATAGTTGAGTTCAGGATCAAATGCCACATCTTCCTCCTTTTCTGCCTCTTGCCAAAAATACCCACCCCCCCCCTTCCTTATATAAAGAGTTTCGTTTTCCACCTCAGTGAGGATCTTCCTGCTGCCCTGTGGTTGTTTTAACCTCATCAGATGTTGGTTCCTTATTTTTTCTTCTCTTTCTGAATGCATCTCTAGAAATTAGGTAAGAACAGAAGCGTGGTTGCAGATCCAGTGGGAGTCGGCACCAGAGCTCTAATGGTCTGTGTGGACCAACTGTGTAGTTTTACTTTTCTCTGACCCAGGGGAATATTCCAGTATCTAATACATCTTATCAACGTTAGTGCTGCAGGTTTAACTCCAGTCCTCAAAAGTCTGTTATGGATGTATTCAGCAATAATCCAGACAAGCTGGGATACTCTTGCCCAAACATCAAACAATCATACAGATCCTGGATCAACTCATATTAGCCCAGGTTGGGTTTCTTCAGAGAAAAATAGTTATGCATTATTTTATATGAGATCTCTACAGGATCTGCCAACGTTTAATATCTCTGAATGTCCATCAAATAAAATTGCCACTAAAGTAAAGGATTTAAGCTGTATGTGTTTTTCAAACTTTTTCAAAACTTAATCTTAAATAGATTTAACAGATATGACATCTAGAAAACACAAATATGAGGGTAATGTGTCCTTTAGCTTAGTGTACTTTGTTAGCTATGTAATGTTATTATCAAATTTAGTTAGATTTATTGTTGCCAGTTGACAATTTCATCATTTTTGATTATTTCTTTCTTCATACAACTTATGTTAGTTCCCCAATTAATTTAGAGCAGATATCTTAAAATGTATCACGATACTGAGTTAAATCCACTCCCACTATCAGCAGATACATTCTACTGCTTATAACTGGTCTCTAGTGGTGTGATTGTGTGATTTTTGCCTGGGAAGACATTCTGGTACAATGGATCCATGTTAATGTAAAGATAACCAAAGCCCTCAGAGAGAAGGTGGTTTAAATGTTAAAATACCCATCTATCACCAGAATAATGGTGGTTCTTTAACCTGAGGAGTTACTGGTTTTAAGGAGCAATTTATGCAATTAATATTTTTGTCATTTTGTATTCTTTTGGTTATTTCTCCTCTCCATCAAATTCAAAATTAACAGTAATTCAACTAGGTTTCTTTCCAACTACATGTGCTGAAAAACTATTTTTTGTCTCGCAATGATTGAAGTTTTTTTCAAATGTATTTGCATATAAAGATAAATTATGAAGACTTCACAATGTATACAAGAGATTGAAGCACAGCAAAAACATTGTTCGCCATACTTACATTTGTGCCTACAATTAAACATTTCAGTTGCCCTGAAATGATTCAGCCTTTTTAGACATGGATTGCTCATATTTCATCATAAAGCGCTGTAGCTGTAATAATTTAGATGTGCTGTAAAACCTAAACCAATGAACTATTTAGTGTAAATAGTTCATGGTCAGGTCTTTAGCCTAAGCTTTGATCAAAAGTTTTTTTTAAGTTACTCAAGAGGCAGACTACTGTAAAAAGCTAGTTGACACTGTCAGCAATGCTTAAAAGGATAATACTGTCAAATATTTTGTTCTCTTTAGCCTTTTCCACATGTTTCTTCAACCATGCTATGTCATCAGAGACCAGGTCATCATCAAGTGATAACTGTGAGTCCATACTAAGAAACGGTGGTCTGTAGACTTTGCAGGAGATCTAGTCATCTATTCTGAATCCTTTTTCCACCATAACAGCCATATCTTTATCCAGAGGCGGTATAATGCCAGATTTCAAAAACAACTCTCCACTGTCCCTTTTGGAGCCAGAATAAAATGAAGAAATGAAATTGATGGCACCATGTGGCGACACTCCGACCAGTCCTTTCATGGTAGAAGGGGATCTGTGCGGTGAAAACGCTCATTCTGCACAAGTAAAGATAAAGGCGTCTAACATCTAATCCTTACACTGTCAATAAGGACTTGAGTGTCGGAGTACTTTCCAAACACACCCAGCATTGTGGCTCTAATCGCATTAGGAGACATCCATTTCCCTACTGTGCCAAGTAATGAGTACAAAAGGTTGAGCCAGGTTCTGACGACAGACTGAACCTTAGAGAGGTCAGCAAAATATTTTTCCATCAGACCCAGAGATAGGTACACCAAGAGCAGGAACAGTTCATCGATCATTAGTTGGCATTGTTTCTTCTGGAGTGGAGAAGGGAGACAAGTCTTAATCCTAAATTAAAACATACCTGATCAAATGAAAACAAGCTGTTTACAAAACCATATTTGACAGAAAGCTGGGAGAAGTCAAAGACTATAAAAATGTAGGTATGAGAGAAAGCAGAATCCACTTTGCTGCTGGTTCAATTTGATGCCAAAATGTCAGCAGATTATGATAACTGGCAAACCTGAAAAAGTTAATTTTTACCGCTTAATAAATCTTGTTAAGCATTAAAAATGATAAATAGTGTGGCAAGGTGCACAGTTCAGGGGGCCCCGGCAGGGTTCAATCCCCGGACTTCCAGGTGAAGGTCACGCGTGCTGACCAGTCAGCCAAAGGGATATCCCCCTTGACCAAGTGGCATGATCTATCGGAGGCATTGTGACAGGACTCCACACTGTCACAATAGCTTATTCTGTTATGATAGTTTCAGGGTCAATTATCTAAATACAATTTCAAAAAATCTTTTTACCTCACCATTAAGAAGTTGTTTACAATTTTGAAATCAAACATCACCTTCAACATCTTTTTACTGTGTTTTACTGCGTCCTGGGGTATCTCCTCCCTGATCTGGACCAGGGCATCACTGAGATTCTGGACATTCTGAGATGCAACCTGGCAGCGGCGGATGAATCCTAACATAATGTCCCAGAGGTTTTCTATTGGTCAGGCAAGCATGCGGGGCCAATCAATGGTATAAATTTCTTTAACCTCCAGGAACTGCCTGCATACTCTCACCACATGAGGCCAGGCATTGTTGTGCACCAGGAGGAACCCAGGACCCACTGCACCAGTATAGGGTCTGACAATGGGTACAAGGATTTCATCCTGATACCTAATGGCAGGCAGGGGACCATTGTCTAGCCTGTATAGGTCTGTGCGTCCCTCCATGGATATGCCTCCCCAGACCATCACTGACCCACCACCAAA
>JAUZNJ010084463.1:0-50438 GCA_034780135.1 Jordanella pulchra
AGGAACAATCAGATCTCTGATATCAGATGGAGCTTGGTTATTTAGGGCTTTATAAGTGAGAAGGAGGATTTTAAATAGTTTTTTTTAAATTATTATCAGTTACAGGTAAAAAAAACTAGAAAGACACTAAATAAACAGCAGCAGTTGATTTTGTCAGACTGGGTTGTTGCCAACCAACACTGGGGGTGGAGGGAGTGTAAAACAAAAGATGGAAATCTTGAAAAGAACCTCAGGCTCCACATTAAGTAAGGTGGAGGATCAGCGGTGCACCGAATTCTCCACCAAAGGCCCTGGAAACTCAGTTGGTTTACATTTCACCAGGAGATTTGAAAGCTGTGATCTTTTTGGGAAAAGGGTTTTAATAGAGTCTTTCAGGACAATTCTCTAGCACAGTGTGTTTCTACATAAACAAAAAAAGCCTATCATTGATATACAGCGATCTAAGATTACTCTGTACTTGTCGTTTCTTAAGAGGAACTTTTACAAAATGTTAACAACAGTGTGTTAAGCGCTGCTCAGATAGGATTTTAAAATAGGATTCAGATGTAGAATATATTCCCACTGAATAAATATCCTGAACTTAATGGCTGCGCTTTAATCTGATATCAGCCTCTTGTAAAAAAACAGAAAACATTTTGTTTTAATGTTTTTCACAAATTTGTAACAGAAAGAAAACAAAAGTTGCTCCAAACTGAAGACAATTGTTTGTTTTGTTGTTGCAGCATCCCTTATTTACTGACTAAACTATAATGATCTTTGTTTTCAGTCTAAACTGTCAAAGCATTTTAATGAACAAATAGAAGGAAGGTAAGAATAAAATTTGCACATCTGGGATTCTCCACATTCTATTTACCAAATTGGCTGTATTAAAAAATGTCTTTCTTTTTGAATTATTATGAATTTTGATACGTAATGTATGCTTGGATGAGGAGCATAGATGCTCCTATTTGTTTTTCATCCAGCCTGATTCAGGTGCGATGACCTGTATTAATCTGTACGGAAAAATGCAAAAGCAAAAAAAGACCTGAGAGGCCTTTTTTAAAAGGAGCAGCATCCACCTCAGCTGGTTGATTTAGATACTAAACTGTACTCTAAGGAGCCTCTATATTCTTTTTACCTCGGCTTTAAAGCCAGATCCAGCAACACTGAAGGTATTTTACTCTGAAAATACTCTCATCAGCAATTCTTTTAGGATCTCATGGCTTGGGTGAGCGATCTAATTAAGCCTTTTTTTGAGGCAGCAATCAAGAAAAGGATGATTTATTAAGTCATCTGAGTATGAAAAACTAGCAATTATCAGTACTCCTTGCAGTTTGCTTCTTTGCCTAGAGTTGACCATGCCATCATACACCTGCTTCAACTGTCATCTGAACAAAGAAAGACTGATGATCAGATTATTGTTGTTTCTATTGGTTATTCGCTTTGTTCTGTAGAAAACTCCAGAGGACTGAGGTGGAGGCCTCAGCAATAGCCTTGATCAGCAATTATCTGAGACTGACTTATGCCATATACACAGCATAACCGTATGGAAAGGAGCGAGCCTGATTTCAAAGGTGGAACCAGGATGGGACTAATGGAGTCAGTGGAAATGGGTTAGAACCACTCGGATAACGACAGATGAGAAGCAAAACCCTTTCTTTTACAGAAAAAAAAGCTCTTACAGCAGGCTGTGTTAAACATTTTAAAGATATATATCCAGCTCATTCTAAGATTTGGGAAGGTTATTTAAGAATCTTAATGTTGTACCCTACTATAGAGTGAGAGGGTGACACTATAAAAAATCAACTGCAGCAACAAACCAATGGAAAAAAAGTTTTATGTTCAGATAAGAGAAATATATTTGAACACAATAAGACGATAATTTTTTGTGAAAGCTCTGCTGTACAAAGTGTTAAGCACGACATCGATGTTATCGTCGCCAAACACGATTGAAGCTAGTTTTAAAAGCAGTGAGGCTGACTCTCATTAGCCTATAAATTGTCTCTCTTTAACTCATTGTATCCTATTTAAATGCCTCTAAAATGTCCTTTGCAATAAAACCAACAACTTAAATGAACTTTACCATTTTTGCAAAAAGTCATGGGCCAAATATTTAAAGAGAACATGCCAGAAGCTGACCCTTGAGCTTAAGGCATGGCTTGCTAAAAGATATTACACCAAATACGACATTTATCAGTAATGTTTTTGGTTCAGTGAACTCAAACTCTTGCCTCTTTTCTTTTTTTTTATTCAAGAATTGTGCTTTAAATACTTATGCTACCAGAAGAAAAGGGAAAAGTTGACATTAAAATTACATTGTCTCCAATTTATGAAGGATTACATTTAGATAATTAGTCAAAAATCAACAATTACAGTTTATTTCGTAATTCAAAAGAAATATACCTGAAAGTGATAATTTCAACTCCTATTTGTGAAAATCTAAAGAAAACCCACAGAAAGCAGCACTCCTCACACTACCGCTGCTGAGATTATTTATACACAACAGCGTTTACATCTTCTGTTCAATTATTCTATTTTCAGGTGATGCTATCAGATTTCTCTAAGAAACTACACAGTCTGTTCCTGTTTCATCTCCAGCAGCATGTTTAAAAGAACAAAAGATGCACTTGCAGTTTTAGTGCTGACGGGAAGAAATGTGGCAGAATTTCTTTTGTTGGGTGAGCACGCATGTTGGAATTTAATTCAGCTGTCTCTTTAGTGGAGCTGAAATTGCACAAAATGAGCCACCAGGAAAATCACAGTGAAAATGTCCATTAATCAGCACAAATGTTCCCGTTATTGTGCACTCCAAATAGCAGGAGTATCAGCATTATCCTCAGACTACACTTATGTAATTGTGGTTTGCAGCTACGTGTTCTCGTCCCAGCCTTCGTGCTCACATGGAGATTTTCTTTTTCGTTTCTGGTGTTTGCTTCACAGGAGGAAACGGACTCCACTGAAGGCAAACCTGGTGATCAGATGAAGAAACCAAAAGGACCGGCACCCCAGATTCGACAGAAACAGAAGAAAGAGAGCAAAAAGAAGAGATGAATGTCTCTGTGTGCCCTTTTTAATATTGTATTTGTCTTTAACAATTAAAAACTAGTTGCAGTTATCACAACACTACACTACATCTAAGACTTTTAGGAATGACCCTCAGCTTGATCTGGTTGCTAATTATCACACTTAATAAATGCCAATTGTTGATGCATATTTGATAGTGTTCATTTTTTAATTCTCATTTATTATGTTTTTGTGGATTCAAGCTAATAAAAATAACCATCTTAGCTTTAATATTTATTAAAACAGTATTTGTTGGATAAGTAGGTCAGGCTTTATTATACCTGTTTCTTCCAAACCAATTTAGTGTGCTTCCTCTCAAGTATGGTTTTTAGATCTCTGCTAAAAATATATTTGGATAAACAAAAACATTTGAAATGATGTTTGATTTCTTAAGTCTCTGGTTTCAGTTTTATATATGTAGTTTTATTTTAAATATTTAGAATGGCTCAGCTTTGTTTATCTAATCATGGTGTCAGATTTTCTTAAATTCAAGCCAAATTTTCTTATTTTTAAAATGGGATGGCTGTTAAAATTGTAAAGTATGATAAATGTATCATTGAAGCAAGACAAAAACATTGTTGCATGTAGATTATGAATTTGACTCTTAAGTGTTTTGTCTTTTATTTTCCAAAAGAAACGTGGATACTGAAGTTGCCCAAGTGAATATTCAATAAATGCATTTCTGTTCCATAAAACTTATGAAATTTCATTTTAATGTAAAAAGAATAATAGTTGGTATTATCAATGTAACAACCACCATTTTAATTTTAAATATGATTTTAAGTACTAATAAAACATAGGCTAAATTAAGATTGATAGATTTTACAGTATTTTAACGAAGTTTAGTATCTAGACACTAAATTTGATCAAAGAAAACCACAATAATGTTTTTAGCCTATAATGAAAATTCACTTAATTGTAATAATGAGTCACGTTTTTGAGCGTTAGAAAACCGTGTTGCTTAGCAACCGAATCATCTCGTCTGAATTAAGCTAGCATTTTTTCCATAAGAAAGTTGCGGTTTCAGAAGTCCCAAACTGTTGATTTATTTAAATAAAACAAATCACACCGGCTGCTACGCATGTATGACAGTAAAAACGGGTTAAATTGGGTTTTCTACCGCGAGCATCGATTTGCGCAACATGAAGCGAATTCCCTAAGAAGCTTACGCTGCTGCGTAAAAAACGGCGTAAATGATCTCCGTTTATATTTCGCTCCCATGTTTCGTCAGTGATGCGCTATCCCGTTGTTTCCTCCCCCAATTCGGCTTGTCTTTTGCTCACTCACTCACTACACCACTCCTGCTTCGACGAATGACTTTCCTGCGCTGTCGGCTCTCTCCAGCTGAACACTCTGGTGTTTGCCCGGCCCACCGCAGCACAACACCGGCTGTTTTTGCCCTCTTGATCCACAAGGCAGCCGCTCATCATGACCTCCTCCTTCTGCGACTCTACTGAAATTCGCTAAATGGGATTGACGGCTGGCCTGAGGTTTCTATTATTGTTTTAATGAGGACAGCCGTCCGGATCTGAGCGGTTCAGGCGGTGTGTCTCTGATTTGGGGTCTGAATCTGAAGACGCTTTAAAGGTAGGCTTAGTTTATTTCAGCTTGTGGTCTGTTTGTTTTTTATTTTTTTCCCCAAGTGTGAATGCTGTGGGCCTTATTTATTTTTTACCTAAAAATCATAGCTTTAAATGTAACACTGCGCATATTCACATATATGTTACATACAGCCAGTTTAGGATCCCCCCCCCCCCGCACCGAGTGGCATTTCATTGTTACCCAGTCAGCGTGGATCTTGCATTTGGCCAGTGCCATCCAATCTGTGCTGAGGCTAGGCTCCTGGACGCCTTACTACACCCCTTCAAATCAAACGCGTAAATGCAAATGTTCATGTTTGATCCTTATTTACCATAATAAGGTAAGGGGGGGGTGGGGGGCACAAACTGTGGCACGCGAATTAAAAGCCAACTATTCGTCGAAATTCAAAATGGAGCAGAAACGGCACCTGTTTTGATTCATCAGGCCGCAAACAACGTTGTTTGTCGGATCCACGAGTCTTTTCTTTTCTTGTTTTGAACCCATTCATAAATCCAGTTTTGTCTACTTGGTGCGGATCACCGTGGGAAGCAGCAATTGGTGTTTTTTATTTGTTTTTTTTCCGTGGTTATATTTATTTTCCGTTTTCCTTCTATATCCAGTTTGACAGCTGCTGCTCCCGTAGGCAGCTGCCACCCCACCCCATGTTTTCTTTGAAAGCAGCTTTGCTGACAACTGGTGTTTAATCTCGTGGAAATATGATTTTTAATTATGTAGTTTATCTGTTTAAAGTTGGGTTTGGGGCTTTTTAGTTCCAGCAAATTTTCCGGAAGCCACTGGATTCTATGAATGAGTAGGAGGATGGCTTTGGAGCTGATTCCAAGGAGTCTTGAAAAACAATCACTGTTAAAAAGATCCAAAATGTTTTAAAAACTAAAGAAAAAGATAAATAGTACATTGATTTTTTTTTTTTATGTTGTCTAATCAATTTTAATTATTTGTTTCCAATCATTAATTTATTTCTTGTTTTCATTTACTCAAAGCTAAGCTAAATCCCTTAATCTAAAGTTTTGTCAAGTCAACATTCGGACTGGAAATGACCATATTTAAATTTAACATATGTTATAGAGTATATAATTAGATATGAACAGTTTTATTATGAGTTCTCACAATACAAATACAAGATTCAGTTTTTCTATTGTTGGATCTGTTAAAGCACGCTTGCGGTTTATTTTACCAGCTGACCTTACAGCTAAAATTTGTTGAGCTAATGACTTGTGGTCCATCCTGATATGAGACGCCCATTGTGTGGTGTAAAATTAATCATGCTGAAGCAGCCGTTCCTCTTGGTCCGGATGAGTGGTTGCCACAGCCTTCAGTCAAAGATGGATGGAATGGAAACGTTGTTTTGTTTTTTTATCAGCACAGCTGTAGTCCCTCCTTCAATTCTCCTTCCTTTTTTTTTTCTTTCCTGTCTGTGTTCCTCAAAAGCCTTCCAGGTTTGCACTTTTCTTACCACAATTGGTTAATTAAGGAAAGATCTTAAAGGGCTTGTTGTTTTGTTGTACCCAAATGCAACCTGACTTGGAGGCCATATTTTACATCTCTGTCACGGATCATCTTAAAGCGAGGGAAGACGGCACTCCTAATGTCCACATTTCCTCTTGTTTGGATCTTTGGGAGCTATTGTGGCCAGACCCAAGCCCCCCTCCACCCCCATCCCCAGGGGTAAACTGTAATTTCCCCATTGAACTGAAACATTGTGTGGTGTTCCTTTAGTGTCTGCAGCACAAAGTGGCAACTGCTACTGTCTGAACGAGGCAGATTTTTGTGCTTTTGCTGCTCATCTAACTCCTATATTTTTATCTTCAGCTTTACGTTGCTCCGATAAGTTCAGCCTAAAAATTGCAGATCCTCTAAAGGAAATGGGACATTAGCTGGTTTGTAGAAGATCGAGTAAGGGGAATATCTGATCTGATTTGATGATTGTAAAAGGATCTCTAAATCCCAACTTGCTGTGCTCTTCTTTCCTCTCACGCTTTACGGTCATGTAACTACAGTAACCCTTGAGAGATTAAAAGAGTGGCTGTAAAGTGTATGAGGCAAACTTTCCAAACATTTCTTCACCAAGAATACACATCAGGCCCTAATTAGAAACTAACCTTGGTCGAAGGAAACAAAAACTCAGACGTTTAGCCTGTATGCAAGTGGAAAACGTGTGCAGGAATTCTTTTAAACCAGGAAAGTTTACTTATTCTTTGACTACTTTCAGTTTTAGTTACGTTTCCCCTTGGAGGTGAGAAACAGCTATTTTCTCTGGTCATCTCAGGACTGGTTTAACATGTTTTCATCTTCCTTTAAATGCAACAGTTTCCTGGGATTAAGTCATCCTAGCATAGATTCTTAGAATAGGAATCACATTTAAAGGTCGACTGGATCTGATTTTTATGCTAAAATCGCTTATAAGGTAGTAATAACATCTAATTGTTGTGAAATTTATTTAAAAAAACATTTTTGATAATTAAATTATAAGAAATAATTGTAAAATGTCCCACATGTTTGATCTTTAGAGCATAGTACACTGTAAATGAGGCAGAGGTAAAGGTATTCAGTAAGTTGAAGTTTAAATGTTAACGTCATATAAGCTCTAAACATCAACTGTAACACTGAACACAAATATTACATTTGTCTGAGAAAAAGTTTAACTTCTATTCCCTTCCTTTTGATTCAGTTTATTTATATAGCACCAATTCTCAACACATCTCAAGGCACTTTACAGAGACAATACAGTCAGACTGGTTCAAAGTTTCCATCAAGGAAAACCAGTTCATGCATCGAGTTGTTGACATGATGCTCCTGGATGAGCTTGCGCTGATCTTTTATTTTTTATTTTTAGCTTGTATTTTGTCGTTGCCTTTTCTGCAATTCGTCACACCAAGCATGTATGCAATGACAGTAGAGAGAAAAATCTCCCTTTTAACAGGAAGAAACCTCCAGGAGAAGCAGCCTCGGTGTGAGCGAGGCCGCCTGAGGTTCAAGAAGATAGAAGCAGATATATAAAAGGTAAAACCGTTCACTGGTTCCACCGGAGGCCCCGTGCTTGAAAGACACAGCCATTAGTTTCAGTAAAAGCAACAGGACCTCACTGAAAAAAAAAAACTCCAGCATCTATCAGCAGGGGCGGTGATGGCAGCAGCCCAGCTGATATTTCAATCCAGGATGGTGTCACAGTCAAACAGGAACAGACCAGATGAAGCTACTATGACAGGAAAAAACAGAGAAGTTATGGATGGAACTAACCAGTGCTGCAGAATTGGAAAATAGAGACGGCATGAAGCAGAATGATGAAGGGGTCTGTACGTCCTCCAGCAGCCGAAGCATATACCAGCATAAATATAGAAAATATTTCTGACTAGTTGGATTTATGTCACAATTACCATATTTGCTCAAAGCTTTCTCCTAGTGCACTACGTTACTAAGCTTAATCCTGCACTGGCTGGATGTTACAGCTCACATTAAAGTGAAACAACTGCAGGAAGGAAAGAGGGCCAAGATAACAACCTTGGACCTTGTTTGAAGATGTTTTCTTTTGCAGAGATATTCCTGTAAGTGCAGGAAAAAGTACTGGAATAATAACCGTGCTTTCACACCGGTTTAGCAGTCCTGTGAATCCTTTTTAATGAAGCTTTGATTTGATCTGTATAAATATGTAAAATACAGAGCAGAAACGTCAGCAGGACACCACTTAAGGATCATTTTGCTGTAGCTTTGAATTTTTATCTAAGCTATCATTTAAAGGCTTCTTATTATTAATGTGGCCTAGAAGATCAGGTGCAGAAAAGAGCTGAAACAAAAGGAAAACTGTATTCAGTTTGGTGCATGCATGTAAAAGGAATGAATTTATTAGTCTTATCTACATGCATCTTCAGTAGTTGATAGGTGTTAGTACTTGCCTGCTTTCTTAACCTGCATTCCTTTCAGCTATCTGAGAGCTCTCCTTTTTCTGCCCATAATTTCTCTTCTCCACTCTCAGTGTTCAGTTCATGTACAGAAATGGGTCATCGAGTTCATAAGACTCCATCAGATCTGAGACAGTGAGGAAGACGAGGAGCTGATGAACAGGAATCAATACGAAGTGCTGTTGAACTCCTTTGTGAACTAAAAGTAGACGCAGCTCAGAAAGTCCTTTGAGTAAACCATGGTTTGTTTTTTGTTTTTTTATGTTCTTCATATCTCACAAGAAAACAAATATTAGTTTATTTTTTAGTACAATGTTATTTTCCTGCATAAATTGTCAATGAAATGTGTTTATATTTTAAAGATGACAGAAAAATCTGAAATTTAGCAATAAGACTGTAACCTAAGAATGTTATTTAGGATTAATGCTTAAAGTGAAGATGAAAGATGTGAAGCAATCAAAGCAAGAGGAGCTGGAAGGAGCTTTTGTTTAGTATCCACCCTCTTTGTTAGAGCAGCACACACACAAACACACACCTTCATCTTCCTCCCTTCCTTCCTCCTGTCCTGCCCTCCTGCTGCTCAGGTGGCTGTTCTTGTTGCAGTTGCTGGCAGTGATGCGGCCTGTTATCCCGCGTTCCTCTACACCTCTGTCATATAATAGAAACATTCAGACAGGATGTTTTTTTTTTTGTTTTGTTTTATATAAAACATTGCAAAATATTCAATAACATTTTTTTTATCTTTGGCTTGTAAATTGTTATGTACTCTCATCTACTTTAAAGCACATTGTGAAATATTTACTAACAAAAATATTAGAATATTACAATTCGATATTAGGAAAAGTTGTGAGGCGGCTCTGCTCTTCAATATCCCAAAGAAAACTGGAGTAAATGATGAATTCTGTGGTATTTTAAGACATGATTGTAAGGATCATTGCCTCATTTTATTGACGGGACACTTTGTTTAATTAGGCTTAAAATGTGTCTTCAATCATGGCCCCGTCTGTGCTGGATTATTCCTAAAGTGTCTTTCTTTGAGGTGTTTGTTTTTAGCCTGATAGTCCTTTGTATTGAAAGGAGAAACTAATAGATTTATTGATACTTGATGGATTTAAAGTATCTAAAATAAGGTTGTAAAAAGTACCGATATTCTGAAAAGTATTTATACTTAGTTGCTGTATCTGGATACAGTACTGGTAGCATGGTATCGATACTAAATACAAGTGTTGTTTGCATATTTATGCCTTTGAACATTTCTAGATTATTTGCCTATAAAAGAAGGATACCTTAAACAAACTAACAATATTGGTGAATTGTTGTATTTTGTTTTTTGTTTATTTTGAATTATTCACTTATTTTACTAATAAAACTTGGGAATCTTTTGAAAAAGTATGTTGAGATTGAAGTTGGTACATTTTGTATGTTGATGATTTTTTTTTTTCTCAGCATTTTTCATCCCCATGGTATCAAAAATGATATAGATTATGGAACATTTTTTGAAGTATTAATGTGGGGTTGGAAATGTTAAAATCATGACAACCCTGTATACCACTTGGTGTATTAATGTGCCATATAAGCATGAGGCCAAGTTGATCTTTGGTCTATAGAAATTAATGGTTCTGCATATAATCATACACAAATCTCTGTATACAGGCTGTTAAGGCCAAAGAGAAACAAAGCAATATGAAAATAAGAGTGGTGGGCCAGGTTGGAGCAGAGCGTGTTCAGAGAGAGCTCAAACCCCAAGAGCCCCAGGCTGCTTCCTCTGAGCTCCAAGCTGCCCACCCCCCCCTTAGGGACGGGTTAAATGCAGAGGTCAAGTTTCACTGTAATGTTCATTTGCAGTGACGAGTAAAGTTGATAATAACTCTTCAAAATATATATAAGAAAGGAATTGGTTTCTGCTTTCTGAAAAATCTCTTTTCATTATTAGAGGTTAAGTGATTCTTTTTTTTGGGGGGGGGGTTGTTTTCCCTGCTGCCTTTACTTGGAGATGTGTAGCTGCACAGCAGCAGGCGCACAGGATGATAGACAGGCCTTTATAGAGGTGACATTGGTGCTCCCTGCAGACTGTTGGAATTTAACTCCTTCTTTGCTTCCTTTTTTAAAGAAAATGTTTGGAACGTTGCTGCACATCTTTTTCCTCTTTGCCCCTTTCCCTCTGTCTGTTTTTTTTCTTCTTTTTTGTGAATGGCCACACATTTGTATTTTAAGCAATTAGACTAATTGGTTGTGAACAAATACTGCACATTTTTATGCATGAGCTCAGTCTGGCCTGTACTTTACATGTTTTGCTGCACCGCTCCATTCACAGATTTTACTCTTCTTTCTTATGGTGCCCTGCTCTGCATCCAGAAAAGCTTTTTCTCTGCAGTAATTAAAAGGAAGTTTAGGTAATGACTCAGGTTACGTTGCTGAACTTGGCTGCAGTCGAGCCTTCAACGGCAGATTATTGATTTCAAAGTTGAGTTTTGTTCTTATTATTGGCATTTTGTTAAAGGTGTCTTAACATTCCTTTTAAGTCCAGAGGCGGTCTGGATGAAACACGTTTCTTTTTCTTAGGTACAGACCTACGACACCTGCTGTCAGTTTTTGTCAACTTATTACTACAACACAAAAAGTATTTCCCCGGGGCGCGGCGCTGGTGCAGTGATTAAGCGCTCAACCATATACCGAGGCCTCAGTCCTCAACGCGGCCGTCGCTGGTTCGATTCCCGGACAAGTCGACCTTTCCCGCATGTCTTCCCTCTCTCTACACCCCTTTCCTGTCCGCCTACTTTCAAAAAAATCCAAAAATAAAGGTCACTAGAGTCTCAAAAAAAAAAGTTTTCCCCAAAAAGTATTCAAAGCTCTCAAACATTTTCCCTCGCATGTCCCTGATGACATCAGATATGACTTAGATTCTTCTGGGTTATTCGTATTTATCTAGTTTTTTTCCACTCTGCTCCTCTAATCATCTTATCATTGGATTCATTCTTTGAGTTATTCCTTGTTTACTGTATAGCAGATGGAGTGTGTTTTCCTGCAGTCCTATTGGTTGGATTCTTGTGATGTCATATACCCACTTATTTTCATCGTCACTTTGTATTTTGCAAAATTCAGCTTTGTCTGCTGTCCGTGGACATTCATTAATAAAAATATACTGTCTCTGTACCTTTTTACAAGGTGTCTGAAGTCTAATTACAGTTTTCGGTGGTTACCAAGCCTATATAATTGTTGTATAGACTGTATAATCCTCAGTCTTGTCTTCTAGCTCACTACATCTGTGTAGTAGTGCAGTTTTCCTGATCTTAGAGCAGTTTAAAGCATTTAGTCAGTAGGTTTGTGGTCACCAGCTACTGACTGCCCACAGCTGTGAGGACCAACAGAGCCATCAGTTCCTCTTATTTCCTCCTCATCTTATTTCATTTGTGTTCTCCTTTTATACAGAAAAAGCTGCTGTGTGGCATCATGAGAACTTTCACATTGAAGTCCTACTATGTAGCAGCTTCCCACATGGTTGGTTGCAGGGTATCGTTACGCACGCAACAGTTGTAAGGAATATGGGCAACTTGGATTCTCGGATTTACTGAGTTACTCAGTAAGTGGAGTTTAAAAAAAATCTTAGTTTCATCCAACTGTAATTTCTAAATCAGCTTTGACTTGTACTGTTTTCCAAGTTAAAGTGATTGATAAGACATATACTTGTTTAGGTGATGCCTTTGGTATTAAGGCGCATGTCTTTAGTTAAATAATACTTCATCATAAACGATTTATCTTTAATTCTGTCTAAAAAGTAATATGTCAGCAGCTGAATACAGTGATCCTACTCAGACCTCTTCTTTTTTTAGTTATTTGACGCTCCAGCTGAAACATGTTAGGGAAGTGCTCCCTATCTGTGTTCTCATATATAAAGCAATGTCATTATTTCTGTAACTGCCAAACTAATTGGATGATACCTTAATGATGTTACTTCATTTTATTCATCACGGTATACAAACACTGTGTTCTAAAGAAGGTTCACTCACCGCCTGATTCAACAGAAGTTAGCTTTTTTCCCCCAGATTTATTCTCCTAAAACTTATTTGACCACTTGAGGGTGTTAATGAAGTTTGGACCCAGATTCATGGCGGCCTGAGGGGAGACAACCAAGTCAGTTGTCAGGGGCCCTGTGTAGAGCAGGGACTTGATATTTCAGCTACATAAAATCTTTTCCCATCATTTCTGTTTCAATTTCCCCTTAAAACAGAACTAACCTCCGACCCCATACCCTAACCCATGCAATAGTTCTGCTGCAGCTTCTTTCAGTTGAAGTTGACCCAATAAAGTTCTGGTTCCCTTGGACACGAGTAAAGGCAGCATCTAGACTGTGGCTCAGCCATCCTCTCCATCACTTTGATATAGAAACAATATTTCTGTTTGTTTCTGACTGTTGTGTATCTCTGTTATGTTAAGTTTCATTTGGACCATTCCAATAGGTACAGTTTATGGGCTGCACTGTTTCTAATCCGCTCTGAACTGACACGTCTCCACTGCTGCACCTACAGGATCTGGGCTGTAACTTCTGCTAGTTCCAGACAATGCTTTCACCTGGCCTGCCTATGTTTAGCATGTTTCAGGAATACCAATATGGTTTGTAAGATAACCATAGCACCTAGAGGAATAGTTATAAGAACATTTTAACTTGTAATTTAATTTATAATCTGATTTCAAACCACCATTTTCTTTGACTGTGTTGACTTTTGTAAAGCAGTTGTTGCACGTGTTACCGTTAAAACTTCCCTGCATTCCACTTCATCTGATGTTTTTAGAAAGATCAACATCAAGTGTACTGGATTACAACCTTGGAGAGGTTGAACCAAAGGTTGTTTTTTTATTATTATTTTTCTCAGACATTACATGCACATTTGCTACAGAAACTTACCCACTCCCACATCTTCTCAGTGGGAGCCTGCCCATGTCTTTGAGATTCCCCATACCTGTGTAATTATGTTATGCTCACACATCACACTTGAAACACCCACTAAGCCTCAGCTGTCCGCGCCGTACGTAACAACCACCTACACGTTCTTTTTAGAGCCACAGTCAGTTCCTTCCTCCATGTCTGTTAATAACCCTTTTCTGTCCTGTCTGTCAGACGCTGTGTGTTGGAAAGTCTCACCAGGCTGCATGCATGTGTTGGAAAAAAGGATGTGAGACACAACTGTGCTGGGGGTGTTGCTGTGCAGTTGAGCCTTGTTTCCCAGAGGCCGCAGAACAGCTGCTAATGCACACACACACACACACACACACACACCTACGCACACGAATCCACTCTGTCTGGAACTGAGAGTGCTGGGATTCACAAAGGAACCAGGCTGTTTCATGTGTGTGTGACTGTCTTGTTTCAGCCGGTCTGAAATAGCTGGTCTCACAGTGAGTCACTGCTCCGTGCCTGAAGGGGAGGAATGGAGCCGGTGTGTGAGCAAGGCACTCCAACTTTCTGTCCATACACTTCTGTGAACTTGTTTGTCTGTGCCCTCCTGATGACAGCACACTCTTGGCTTGCTGCTTTTATCAGGACAAACCAGAAGTGTTGCACATCTTTCTGTGGCTGTCGTCCCACCGGCTTTAGCACTGGGCTTCATGGCTCATTTTGTTTACCGCTGTGTTTGCCTTGTTGATGGATATTGATTCAGACTAGATGTAATCTGATGGGAATAACCTTCAGCATTGTTTGCGTGTGTTTTAAATTGTCCATGGATGTAAAATGGTGGATTATAGGAGCTGGACTGAATGTGACACTTGGTTTATACACATTTGAGTTATCCTCCCAAACGGTTGGTTTGTTTTCTTAAAGATAGATGTTTGAAATGAACTCGGTATTATTTAGAATTTTACTGGATATGTTTGAGGTAACACCCTTATGGATATCCCTGTTTTGTTTTGAAGCAATTAAGGATTATAAAAAGATGCATTATACAAAGATAAGGTGTTCTGACAGCTTTGGACTTTAAATGTTGCCGCTTCGCTCATCACTGCATTTTCCTCATAGGTCTGCACATGGGGGCGGGCAAGAGCAAGCCCAAGGAGCCGGGCCAGCGCTCCATGAGCCTGGATGGTACTATAGGCACAGGCTCAGACAGCGGACACTTCCACCACCTGGGCCCCGCTCAGCAGACCCAGACCCCCAACAGGAGCCCTGCTGTCGGCACAGGGAGGCGGGGGTACCAGGGGCAGCACCAGCATGCCCCAACGAATACCCCGGAACTGGCTCTCTTTGGAGGCGTGGACCACACCGGGACGGTCACATCTCCGCAGAGAGGACCTCTGTCAGGTATTAAAGTGCATGACATGTTGGACAATTGTACTCATTCAGTCAAGGTTCATGAACTCCTCTGTGCACTGAAATATCCTGAACATGGATGGATGGTGAAGGAAGAGAGCCATAAATTACAAGTAACTTGAAAACCTCTTTAGAAACTGTTGAGGCTTTATAATCCAAAGCTTCCACTCTATTTGTCTGTTTTCTGCATATCTTGGGTTTAAAGTTATTATTAGGTTATAGAGAATTTGTATTTTTTTTATGTTAATAGTTGCTAATTTATCACAGGTCAGGACAGCAAGCGTGCAAACGCACTCACTCCTAAGTTCATTTTAGGTAGATTTTAGATAGAAACGTTATATGAATTTGGACTGTGAGAGAAAGCAGAGATTCCCAGTAGATGTTTCCCAATACAACTTTTTATTTCTGATACGATACCAATAGTGCAGCTTTGAGTAGTGACCAATACAAATATTAACCTGATACAATGTCGGCACAAATCGCACATTTTTATTTCTCATTTTGTAGTGTGGAAAGTTAGAGGAGGATTGATCAAGTGATATTACTTCAACAGAGAACATCCGTCAACAACAGACTGTATTAAAATTAATAATAAACGAACTAGGGGCAGAAATCCTAAAAGAAAACACATGCATGTCCAGTTTTTTTATGCTAATGGGGGATGAAGAGTTAAAAATCCAACCCAAGGAGCCGCACAGAGTGTCTCTTCATTACTTTGAATAGGCTGCTTGCTGCATAATATGCGGCAATTCAGGGGCCAAATTTCCTACGGATGTGACGTCAATCGGAGCTAGATGCGCCTCCGACAGCTTTGATACAGAGAGTTGCATTTGTTTCAGTAGTAGTAGTAGAAAAATACTAAAATAAACATTAGTTGGTCATTTTGTTGCTGTAATAAATTATATGATGTTGGTGTAGTAGGTGGTGTTACACCATCAGCCTGTTCATGAAGCATTTCTGCCAACCTGGCTGATGGCTGCAGTTAACCGCAGCACCAGTCGTGTCACTGGTGAGCCTCATTTCCTCATCCTGCTTCTAGTTCCTTTAACCAATGTGTTACATTAAACAGAAGCTGAATGTTTCTATTATCCCACTTATAAATATAGGCCAATATATTCCAGTATTTCTTTTGTTTTTTTCGGCTGATATCGGGCCGATATCGGATCGGGACAGCTCTAATAGTCAGCAAGAACACACAGATACATGCAGATGACATGCAAACTCAATTCAGAAACACCCTGACTGGTATTTGAACCCTGGACCATTTTACTCCGGCTCCGACATGTAAAATCTCAGCGTAGTTGTTGTAGAGTGTATTATATCTCCTCAGGCAGCTTTCATATCACATCTAAAGCACAGAACAATAGTGGTGGAATGGAGACCTAAAACCTATAAGACTTTTTTTTTATTTTAAGTAACAGGAAGATGTCGGTAGCCTTTGTATCAAGACTAAAAAGTAGCTGCATATATTAGCATAACTGGGGAAAGTCGAAGTTGCTTCATTTTAGATGTTGTAGTTTCCCCACTGTTCCAATCCTAGAGCGTAAATAAAAAAAAAAGAAACATTATCGCTTGATAAAATCTGAAATGTTTACACGTATTCCCATAACTGCTAACAATTAAGATTTTCTTTATTAATAAAATAAAAAAACAAGTTCTTAAAATCTTTTCTCCCCATCAGACAGACTTAAAGCTCATCTCTGACATTGTGTCTCAGTGTTCAGGTTTTACCCAGTGATGTTCAAGCTGTGTGGACCAGCCAGATGGTTGGGTTAATGTTGCTTCATGCAGAGAAAATGCCCTGCTGGTGAATCAGCAGCGATTTTCCTAACTAATACATCCTGTCATGCATCTAATGAGCCAATCGATGATTTGCTGGAGGGTTAAGGTTTAAAAAAAAAAAAAAAAAAAAAAAAAAAAATGAAGGATTTGTTGAAGCCAATATGCACAATAATCTCCTCATCTGTTGCATACCTTGTTATATGTTTATCCTTTAGGGGAGATGGGTCAGAGGTTTTATGAATATCAGTATTTATAATTAAACTCTGGGAAATTGGGTTTTCACAGACGAAACCAAATCTAAATGGCAAAAAAAAAATGCATTCAAGGCGAGGTCTCTGCTCTGCGTCTCAGGAGGAGGCACCCTGCTCTTTGTTGAGTCTTTAATTATAGTTCAGTTTAAATAAATATGTCTGTATTCCTGGGTTCTTGCAGGAGGCGTCACTACATTTGTGGCGCTGTACGACTACGAGTCCCGGACAGTGAGTGACCTGACCTTCAGGAAAGGCGACCGGCTGCAGATTGTGAACAACACGTAAGAATCTACAGCCGTTTCCATCAGTGCTCTGCTGTCACAGTTTGCTGAGGTTAAACAGAACGTCTGGGACACATTTGGGTTGAATTACGCTGCGAATAATCATTACAGTAACAGAACACATTTGTCTAGTCTGTCGTTTGAATGATTTCCTCTGCTGCTGATTATTGGCCACTAAATGAGATTCCTGACTCCGGTCCTCACCTCTCCTACGCTGGGTGTGTGCTATTACAGATAATTGCGCACACACACACTATCCTAAGGTAGACTCCAACAGTGAGCCAGACAGTTTATGACACGGTGCTCTGGAAACCGAGTAAACTAGTGTTCAGCAAACTGTGAAATTCAGATTTTAATCTCTGAAACTTGCATTTCTCTCCCCCATTCCTCTGCTATTGATGTTGGTATCGATAAAGTCCTCAGTTCAAGCTCAGTCAACAAAAGGTGTGTTTAGTGGTTTGTTTTTAAATGAACGGTGACGGCCACAGCGAAGGGATGGAGCTGGGAACCGTGGAGGAAAACCATCCCATCTGTTTACAGAAGCGAAGGAGATGCGCGACTCGTTAATGCGTCCTCCTTCCTTTTGGGCCGCTGCCATCCTCGTAATCTTTTAGTCTCCTCAAAGAGAGCAAGTCGCACCGAGATGCAGGCTTGTTTTCTTTTCTTTGATACCTGAAACTATTTAAATATTTAAGTAGAAACATTTATATATATTTCTAAAAACCTCTGTTGGAGGTAGAGAGATGCATCAGTTGGCTGATATTTTTGTCCAATATTGGCTCTTTTTGTCTCATTCGTTGATTCATTAGTGCATTCAGCAGCCATGCTTGAGATCATACAAAGCGCATGCATTGCTTCTCCCCACATTATTAATTTTTTTTTTTTTTAGTTTTTCATTTAAATTGAGGTTTGTTACATATGTTATCATTGCATCATTTTTATCAATCAGCAACACATTTTCAGTTCAGGTTAGTTAGACTGTATCAGTTGATCTCTAATCTCTGTGCACGTGATTAAATACAAACTTCACTTTTTGTTACATTCTGCTATAAAAGGCTGTTAAGTTTTTCTGCTGTAGTCTGGAACTTCATCGTCAGGCTGCAAACCAAAAAAAAACAGACTTTAAGAGTTTATTTTAAATCAAATTATTTCTGTTTTTGTTTAATTTCATCAGATATAAATTGGATATTTAAACAGCTGCACCAAGCAGTCGTCTCCTCCTCCTCCTTCCTCTGTGCTGTGCTGCTCGCCTTGCCGTGTCTCTTTGCTCTGTTTTGATGCGTCTGCTGTGTCTGTTATCTCTCCTTCTCTCTTCCTTTCTCATGCTTCATGGTTTCTTCTAGGAAAAAGTACAGCTTCAGGTCAGTACTGTTGCCTCATGCAACCTTTCTTTCTGCCCCTTCTTTTTAGCAGTTATTTATTTGCATGGATTGAACTGGATAGTTTTTGGTTATACCACACTTTTTTTAGCTGAAATTGCACCTTAAAGAGATTTGTGGTGTTGCTTGCGTTTCAATGAAATGAATGCTTCTGAATTTAAAGGTGCAGTTAAAGATTTATTTTGTAAAGCAGAATAAAAGTTACCAGGGTTAAGTTTTCCTCTTCACTCTGGGGACTTTGGTGTGGTTCAAGCTCCTTATGTAAAACTGTTTTCACTATTGCCTGAGGCTGTGGGATATGGTTGAAAAAATGTATCATGATACAAACTTTTTATATGGGCTTATATTGGTGATTGACTTGAAATTGGATTTTAATTTTAGCCCTATTTAAAAATAACCCTCAAAAAGAGATCAACCCTACTGTACCGCCAGGTTTGCTTAGCTTGGCTTTTGGTTGAGAAGCTAAATCTTCTGCCTACATTCCCCAGAATGCTTTGCAGTACTGGATCACATATAAATTCTGTTATTGATCATATATTTTAAAAAAAGTGTCAGAGAAATATGCATTTAAATGTGATACCAATAGAAAAAATCCAGCTCTACAAATTTACCAATTAGTAAATTTAATTTAAGCAATAATGCAGCTTTGATGGCTTCAGAGGAGAACAAGGGTGAACAAAAGGATCTGAAGAACAGCAGGTGTGTCAGAAATAAAATTGTGCAAAAGGAGTTTGGGACATTTAACATCATCCTAAACATCTGGTAAAAGAGGAAAAGCCGCAAATTCAACAAGATGCTTCTTCTTCATTTAAGCTGAAAGGTTCATAAAATTAACATGAACTGGAGATTCAGACAAGAGTCCAATGGTTACTGTGGAGGAACTGCAGAGTTTTTAATTTAAGCCATGTAGGAGGGAACCATGTTGAATGTGAGACAGAAACTCAGCAGGATCCAGGTGGTAGAAGGTGGACCCACTGTGTTAGCTAAGGATGCGTTGATTCAAAATGTTCACTTCCAGGGTTGATACTTGGAACTGGGTATCTGTTGATCCTTTTAAAAATATGTTTGATTAATTTTTTTTAAAGGGTTTCATAAATTCATCTCTACCAGCAGGTTTGTAATGTAACGCAGTGTGAAAAGGTTGAAGGGGTTTATATTTGATCAGTGAGACGCTGCTGATGCCCAAAACTTCTTTCATGGAAAGTTGGTTTGTGTGACAAACACTCACCCAGAAGTCCTAACAAACTTCGCTGATTTTAAAACGCTAACCCAGACTGGACTTGGAATAATGGGTTGGAAATCTCTGCATGATGTACATACCAACGGATGGTAGCTGTTTTATTACAGGAAATTTATCCCAAATATGGAAACTAGTCGATGCTTTTGTTTAACACTGGATTTTTATTTAAAAGTTTTTACTTTACCTGATCAGCAAAAGTTCAGGTGCAGTAAATGTGTCACTCTGAGATCTAAAGTAGATTTATTAACGATCTTTTCTGTGCATTTTTAATCACCTTGAGGTTGCAGGAAGTGATGATTGAAAACTGTGCAGACATCTGCACAGAGACACTAGCCATGCATTGGGCAGGCGGTTACACTACCCCCCCGCTCAGAGGTTACAACACAGAAACATCTTAAACAAAACAATATAAAGATTAAACTAAGAGGGGGAACAGGAGGACATGGACGTTTAGTTTTGTGTCATACTACAGTTTTTTAAAATTTTCTTCCTTAGTAAAATTTCAACTGAATAAAAAAAATGAAGCAGAAAACCATATATATTTATTTTCCGTTTTGTTTTTGTGTCCTTTTTAAGAGTAACTCTCCTTTCATTTTTTTCTCTCCTCTCTCTATAGAGAAGGGGACTGGTGGCTCGCACGCTCGCTCACAACAGGAGAGAGTGGCTACATCCCCAGCAACTACGTGGCTCCATCTGACTCCATCCAAGCTGAAGAGTATTTCATTATTACCTGGCTCCTCTGCTGTAGTTTTTTCCTCACATATATCCATATGTTACTGGATTATAGATATAAGCAGTCTAGTTTATGACTGTGAACCATTGCCATGTATGCAGTGGAAATGATTGTAATAATATTTCATAGGTACATGTGGAGCTCCTCCTGTTCTTTTCAGCAGCTCAGCTGGATTTCCCTCTGATGCTTCTTTTCTTTGACCGACTCGGCAGGTGGTATTTTGGGAAAATCACTCGACGCGACTCTGAGAGGCTCCTTTTGAACCCGCAGAACCGACGAGGAACTTTCCTGGTGAGGGAGAGTGAGACGACTAAAGGTGAGAGGGCAGACGGCGTGCTTCGCTTCAGTGGCTGCAGTCTTCATTAAGATCCATCATCAGGATTAGGGCTAATGGCTTCATCTGCAGAGACTCGTAATGATGTCATAAATCAGATAGTGCAGTTATACTGCCCAATTTAGAGAATGTTACAGGGCAAAAGCCATTAAAAATAAAATAGAATAACTGCTTACAGCTCAATCTTACATTTTAAAATCTCATTAAGGTAAAGTTGACCATCAGGGGGTTTAGTCTAGATCTGTAGCTATAGATTGCTTCCTTCTTGGTTGTTATTGTTTCCTTTTTTCATCTAAATGAAATGTTGAATTGTTATATTTTCAGAACAAGCAGTAAGTCTTTGAATTAAATACCTGCTAATTGTGGCACTGGACAAAAACTAGCATGTAATAGATTTGTTTCCTCAAAACAATTAACTTTTCTAATTTTCTAAGCGTTTTCACATCCTTCTTCCTGACCTCTATCAGTCTTCCTTTGCTGCATTTGTTATCCGTTCCAATACATGAGGCATTTGTATCGGCACTGAAACTCTACACTTATTGACAGTGCTTGAAGTGATGCAGCGTAACCTTTTCAACTTTCCTTTTTTCTTTCCTTTTGCATCACGCTCTCACTCTACCATTCAAAACAAGCTCTGCCCTGAAGCCCCTCTCATTATTTCACACTGAGAGAACATCCAGAGCAGAATATCCCCCGCCGCCAAGTAAATGTGTGAACAGCAAAACTGGGGGGGGGAGTCCAGCTCAGATTGTCTCCTCAACATCAGGGAAAGGGTAGTGATTGGTTGTCATAGCAGCAGATAGGACTCACATATATAGTCAGAAAAAGCAGCTTTTCCAAAAATAAAAAATAAATGTGATCTAAAATCTAGGTTATGAGGAAGTTAGCTCATGGGTTAAAACTGTGGGGAAAAAAGCAACAGTTCCCAACAGATTACATTCACTTTGATATGAGTGAATCTTAAGGGACTACATCTAAAAGAGGCAGAACCTGGTAATGAAGTTATTCTCTGTCAGCCTGTGGCTTATACTGTAGCTCTGTTTTCTAAGCTCATGACTGAGTTGTTTGCATTTTCTTCCATCTGTAGTCAGATGGAGCCTCTGTGAGGTAGAAGGACCTGGGAAAGTCTGGGAGGATAGAGTGGGTAGTGGGTTGGACCTGTGAATGGATAGGGGTGAATCACTCACCCTTAACTAGGTCAGCCTTGAAGGGGGCAGCCCCCCCACCCACCCCAGGCTGTAAGTCCCCCCCACACACACTCAGAGGAGGAACAGTGGTAGAAAGGCTTGAAGAGAGAGTAGATCGGAAAAAAAGAGGAGGATCGAGAAGAGGAGGGGCTCTGGCAGGAGATGCATTGCCTCAGGGTACGTTCTGCATTAGCCGTCAAATGTTTGGTTCTCGGTGTGACAGAGATGAGCCGGAGCAAGCTGCTGACATGTCGAGACAGCAGCAAAAATCTGATCTCTGCAAACACGGGCTGCGAATACACAGAGAGATCAATCAGTTGAGCTTTATTAGAGATTCGTTTAGGAGTATTATGGTCAAAAATGTTTCAGATAGTTCAACATTTCAAAAAGGCTTTAAGCCTCATTCGAGGAAAGAGTTGAATTAAAGCACATTTGGTCTAAATGGAAGGTGAGGTGGTGGAGAAGAGCTGCCATGTGGTAAACAGGGTGGATATACACTGGGAAGAGTAACTCCTCTGCCCTAGATTTTCTTTCCTTTTTTCTGTCAGGGACAGAGATGAGATCAGTCAACAAATCTCCAGATAAGTAGCAATCCTTTTTTTTTTCCTTTCCATTTCCCACTGGAACAGATTTCCTGCAGACTAAATGTTTCCAGAGGCAATCCATTTTTTGAATCAATTAATTTAAAAAATCTTTAAATCGTTACCATTTGAAATCTTCCCCCACTATGCTGTGAAACTGATGATTCAAAGCGAGCTCCTTGTATATTTAGAAATGGATATTTATGTTATTAAAACATAAAAATTTAGCCAATAAACCACAAAAAAAGATAATCTTAATCTGTTGACAAACAAAATTCCTCCAATCAATCTAAACACTCATCTCCAAAACGGAGGGTGGATCTTTGTGTTCTGTAATTTTTATTTGTGAGGTTTGACTAACATTTTGTTGCTGTAAAAGTCCCACATATATATTCATGTTTTTAGCAACAACGGTTTTAAAATAATGTGCAAGCAAGGCCTGATTCTTTGGGGCTTTTATTCAAAAGGACAAAAAAATGGAAATCTTCCCACTGATGATGCTTTTGGCTGAAGAATGAAGCTAAACTGTACATTAATTTTTTACATGGGGGGGGGATCTCAAGCTCCAAGCCGGAAAAGAAATCCGTGCCATTGGGGACGTACAGTAAGTCTAAGACTTTTTAAAGCACTGAGCCGCATTAACCCTCCTCTAGTTGGGAGTCTGATGACGAAATGTGCTTTTAAAACCATCTGATGGCTGCAAAATAATCTATTTTCCTCTATTAAATCTTTAAATCTGTGACTGAGCAGAAATGTGGAGACATATTACTTTAGTGTTTAAACTCATGATCTGTACCTTTTTTACTGCTGGAGGAATTAGCTTTGCATAAATGCAATATTCAGCTTTTTGCTTTTATTTATTTTTTATCACAACTGGAAAAAAGTTGAGTTTAGTTTTGATTCATTCCCCAGTTCTGTGTTCTGTCTTTAGAGGTGAATAAGAACATCAACTTCTTTTACTCGCTGTGATTCCGTAAAGTTCAGACGGGGAGTTCTGTATGTTCTGTTCTGTATATTTAAGAGTGTTTTCTAATTGAGACAAACAGCTGAACAGCTCATCTTTATATGTTTTACTTTAGAAACTGTATGAAAGTTTCACCAAAAGTCGACCAGAGCCTTTGTCTGTTTCTTGTGCCAGTCTGAAAAAAATGGCTGTAAAAGCTTTATTACAATTAAACTTTGGTTTTACTGATTCTGATCCACCTACAGCTTTTATTATCTTTGCACTATTTTTGTTTTCCACCTTTACTTTATATAAAAAATGTTAAATTGTCGTTAAGGGAAAAAAAAAAAATACTGTGTAATAATTTTATGTTTATCTCCATTTTTAGCTCAGCCTGTGTCTCAGACACATGTTGAATCGATTGTATTTACAAATTAAAATGCTATTTAAAGATCCCCCTGGTTTCTGGTTTAGTTATAAGAGATTGGGTTGGTTATACAATGTAATTATGTTTTATTTATAGTAAACAAAATCTAAATGCTATTTGACATATTTTTGGTTTGAAAGACATGTCGTATTTATGTATACATATGTTTTTTTTTCCTTCTCTATTCATATACAGTGCAGCTTTAGTCCGCAGCACTTATAATGGATAAGATCTCCTCCCTGTCTGAGCCGTAGCTGGCCCAGCTCACTGTAGAGATGTGGATGGACAACATGTTGGATTTCTTTGGCTCAAATATTGGGGAACTCCTCAGAGCCGCCTGGTTTTATTGTTCTGATCCATCCCCGTCTGCTGTGTTTGTCTTGCCCACAGGGGCGTACTGCCTGTCAGTGCTGGATTATGACAACACCAAAGGCCTCAATGTTAAACATTACAAGATCAGGAAGCTGGATAGCGGAGGTTTCTACATCACCTCTCGCACCCAGTTCACCAGCTTACAGCAGCTAGTCTTCCACTACCGCAGTGAGTATTTAGACCGTGCTCATGTTGTTATTAATCTGCTTTTAAAAAAATGTTTTCTCCTTTTTCTCTTTATTCAGAGCACTCAGATGGGTTGTGTCACGCTCTGACGGATGTGTGTCCAGTGGCCAAACCTCAGACGCAGGGTTTGGCCAGGGATGCCTGGGAGATTCCACGAGAGTCCCTCCGCTTGGATGTTAAACTGGGGCAGGGCTGCTTTGGAGAAGTCTGGATGGGTAGGAATCTCTCCTGCCAGATCAGATTTACTTTAAACATCCAACCAAAGAAAAGTCCCCGACTTGTTTTTATCATCCCTGCTGTGAGCTAATTCCTTCCTCCATCCTTCTGAGTTTGGGTACCAGGGGTGACAGGTTTGGGAGAAAAGCAGAAAGCTTCCCAAAATGTGACACAACTGCAAAATGTGGAACCAGAAGAGGGAGAGATTGTCTGAGTCAGACCCCCTCTCTATGAGAGACAAACCTCCAAAGAGAGGCTCTCAGGAGGAGTCCTGGTGCCCAAACCTCCTGACTTTACCTATTTGGATGCAGAGCTCCTTACTAAAGCTGAAGCTCCCCACTTGTACTGCAAGGCTGAGCCAAGTCAGACTACAAAGTAAAGCTGACTTCAGCCGCTTGTATTTAGGTTTGTGTTCTTTTGGTCATTAACAAGGTTGATTAGTGGGATAAAAACGGGCCAATAAATCAATAGCTTTACTTTTGACTTGGCTCTTTCTCCCCTATGGCAGATGAAAGCGGCATGGCTCTGTAGACGAGACCTCACTCTGTTTTTCCATTTTCTGCTCCATCCTATTATCACCTATTGTGACCAAGACACCAAGATGCTTGAACTATTCTACATGAAATGAACTTCAACCAGAAGAGAACTGTCATCCTAAATGTGTCTTTATAAACTCTACTCAATATCTATTCAGTTTATTTATATCACAACACATGTCATCTCAAGGCGCTTCACAAAGACAGTTCATTCAAATCACACAGTCATTCTCTGAAACTCTCTCATCTTTACCGCTGTAATGAGAGCCCCCGCCCCCTGAAGGCTCGTATGACTCTGAGCTTTCATCCAGCTCTATCCCAGAACGTGATCGCTCCTAAAACCACACTTTAAATAACACTTCTGTGTGTAGTGGATGACTGTAGAACAGGACTTGAAGTTTAACGGGATTTCATCTATATCAGAGAAAAATAAGGAGATTTTTAGCAGCGCGGGGAATAATGAGCCTAGAACAACATTTTATACCTCAGTGTTATCAAAGTGTTGCCAGGTGGGCGGTTATCTGTCGTATGTCATCATTTCACACACCAATCATTGTCACAGTCCCTGCCTCACTTCCCTGCTGCAGCTTCTGTCTCCAGACATGAACACATGTTGTTCCTTGTCAGCCCGAGAAGAATGACTTCCTCATTTATTATTGATATGGGCCATTATATCTATTTAGGTTGCTTGGAATCTTCCCATTTTCTTTTCCTAACCTTGTGACTTGCATAATATAGAGGATTAGTGTTATTCTGGCAAAAAGGGACTTTTGCTTCACTCAACTTTCCTGCTTAGAGAGATTAAACAAAACACTAGAAAAGGGGTCTGTAACCTTTCCACTAAGAGCTGGTTTAACCTGAGCCCAGCTAAATAAAAGTCATTTAGAGACGCAAATAAAACATGACTTTTAAATAAAAGACAGCTAATTTTTGTAAATATCTGCTGTAGAAAATCTGTTGCTGTTGTTTTTATTTTTAGTTTTCAACCATTTAACACAAATTGTATCATATTTGAGTTTTTGAGACCTCTACATCATCAGTGTGATATCTGTGTTTATGAAACACCTGGTTTCTACAATCAGACGCATGTAGTGAACAGAACTAATGCCTAATATATCACAAATGACACACAACTTATCCAATTTAAACTTTTTTGTTGTCAAAGCTCAATTACAACTTAAACTAAAAAAAATCCAACTTTGTAACAATTATTTTATGGTTAAAATAAGTTAAAGTCAAAACAAACATTTCTTAAAGTGGAAGCATGAGGAAATGTAGACTTAAAAACATATTTCTGGTTCTTTAAAGTCATTCTGTTGGCAAAATTCAATTAAAATGTTTTTTAGCTAAAGCTCCTAAAATGCTTTTTTTAAATATGATGACATGAAAACCACTAGTTGGTTTTTGACAACAATTAAAAGCCATTATAGAGGGTCCAAAGAGCCACAGGTTTACAGACCCCTGCACTAGAATATACAGCATATACCTTCTAGTATTATACTATGGTAGCATAAAGTATATAACTTATGGAGAAGTATACATATGCTATATTGCAGCTCCTTGGTATTTTTAGGGTTTAACAAGCCTTTTCATGAATGATTAAGATTAATCCTAACAAATGGCTGTATAGCTCTTAGAGGAGCAGCATGTGTGCTTCAGTGCATTTAGGTTCTCGTATGTTTGACAGGTACATGGAACGGTACAACGCGGGTAGCCATTAAGACCTTGAAGCCGGGCACCATGTCTCCAGAGGCCTTTCTGCAGGAAGCACAGGTCATGAAGAAGCTGAGGCACGAGAAGCTGGTCCAGCTGTATGCTGTAGTATCTGAGGAGCCCATCTACATTGTGACGGAGTATATGAGTCAAGGTAACTCGGGAAGGATTGTGCTACCTTAACAAGGCTGTCAGGTCTTGAAGCTCACATGAAAACAAATGTTTGTTACACCTCAGTAAATGGTACATTAAAACAAGGAATATATTTGCAGTTCATGTTGTTTTTCTGTGTTTGCAGGTAGCTTATTAGACTTCCTTAAAGGGGATGCAGGAAAGATGCTTCGTCTGCCACAGCTGGTGGACATGGCTGCTCAGGTAAACATTCATTAGGATTTACTGTGTCTTAGTGGAAGGAATCCGTCTCAAACCCTGTTTGCTCTCCCAGATCGCGGCTGGGATGGCTTACGTAGAGAGGATGAACTATGTTCACAGAGACCTGCGTGCTGCCAACATCCTGGTAGGAGACAGCCTGGTGTGTAAGGTGGCCGATTTTGGTCTCGCAAGACTGATTGAAGACAACGAGTACACGGCAAGGCAGGGTAAGTCATGACTTTAGAGAATATATGGGCAAAACAATTCTTCTCTCTGCTAGTGTGGTTCCAAGTGAGGAAATAAAACCTTTTATTTGCCTTTTTTTTTTTTCTTTAGGTGCTAAATTTCCAATCAAGTGGACCGCACCAGAGGCAGCGCTGTACGGACGTTTCACCATAAAGTCGGACGTTTGGTCCTTTGGGGTTCTTCTCACAGAGCTTGCAACCAAAGGCAGAGTTCCTTACCCAGGTTTGTGTTCTGTTTAGAAAGCAGCTCCTCTAGTCTTTACATCCAATCGTTGTCCCTTTGTTCTTTCACTGTTTGGAGAGCGGCGGGTCTGTGGTCATTGGGTGGAAGTCTGGGTACTATCTGGACAGGTGACCATGCACTCACATACTCATACCCAGGAGGAATTACTAGAGATCAATATACCCGATGGTCCGCCGTGCTCAGGAGGAGCATCTAAACTCCATGCACAAAGACCCCAGGCGATGTGCTCCATACTGCTAGCTTTACCACACTGCTGCCCCCTCTTCTTCTCTGACAAACTCAGTAATTCAAGTAAAAAGAGTAAAAAACTGTAACTAAATGCAGATTAACTAAATGACTAATGTTTCTTCTATGTGGCTTCAATCTTGTGGTTTTTCTGGAATCGGATGGGCATAAAAGTGACTTCCTGTCTCTGTTTGTAGGTATGGTTAACAGAGAGGTGCTTGATCAGGTGGAGCGCGGCTACAGGATGCCTTGCCCAGCAGAGTGTCCCACTTCACTGCATGACCTCATGCTTTCCTGCTGGAGGAAGGATCCAGAGGAGAGGCCTACCTTTGAGTACCTGCAGGGCTTCCTAGAGGACTACTTCACCTCCACAGAACCCCAGTATCAGCCTGGGGAGAACCTATAGAACCGCGTACTGTACCAAGCCTGAACAGGGAGTGGGGCCTCAGCACTGGATGATCTGCACTAACCGACCTCAGAGGAGGATCTGAGCCTGTGAAACTAATCTGTGAGGAACTTCTTCAGTGGAAACCAAACCGAGACCGAAAGCTGCAGAAGTCCCTCTGTGTTTCTGCACAGGTGCTCCAGAACAACATGAAATAATCTATGTTCTGGAAGCAGTCGCAGCCCAGCCAAGTTCTCCTCCGGTGAGGCGAGCTCTCGCTGGTTATTCTGACTCGACTCAAACTGAGATCTATAGGTAAAATGTTTGTTAGGTCCAGTGGGTGTGGGAAGAACCAAATCAGGACGTTCAGATGGAGTGAGAGTTCAAAGAACAAACGTCAGGGTGTGGAGGAAAGAGGGAATGGTTTGGATGAAGTCGTCTTTCCTTCCTCTGTTTCATCTCTGCACCATCATCCAGAACCTTCTCCACCACACGCAGTGCTGCTGCTGCGGCTCAGCTGCCAAATTAAAGCCCTTCTCTACACCTTCTCTGCCGCACTTTCTCTTTCTCTCTTAAACTTTCAGTATCTCTTCAGTATCTCAAGTGCTGCTTCTTTAAAGTGTCTCAGCTCTGAAACTCCACTGCATCTTTTTCTTTCGGTTTATTCCGACAGCCTTTTGTGTTGGAAGGTGTGCGTGTGTTTAATGGAAGACAAACTTTATTTAATTGATTTCTTTTTTCAATAGACAAATAAGGTAAACTCCCAATCAAGCAGAGCCAGGAGAGGCAGGCAGGGTCTGTGATGCTGAAATAAGTTGATTTCAACCAATCATTTAAGGCCCTTTTCTCCTGTTCAACCGTGTTAAATCCAAACCTCCATTAAAACGACTCTGATGCAGGTTGTGTCTGAATGCGTATTGTTTTATTAGAGCTCAGCTGAAAATGATCAGCACTGTCCCAGACACATGAAAGGTCATTTTAAACAGATTTCACAGCATGAAAAAGAAGCACCGCCTCGGTAACTTCCATTAGTTTTGGTGCAGGTTATGACCAATCAGAGCAGTCATATCGTTGGTATTTATCGAACTCCTAAACAGAAAAAAAGCCCCTCATATTCTGTGCCAAATGATTCCTCTCTCCTTATGTACATATATGCTGGCACATTAACATTTATAACATTTGATAATTAACAGGTAGTTGTTTATTTTTTAAACTTGCATCATTTAAAAAAAAATATGCAACTTGAAAGCCCTAAAGAAGCAGTAAACCTCTGATCAGGTAAACCTAATAAAACTGTGTTTGAGTTCATTTTGATGATAATTATTAGCATGTTTTCGCGCTCGTTGTTTCCTGACGGTTGGTTGGCTTTGATTTCTGCTGAGACACGGGAATCATTTACAGACTCTTATACACTGGTCATCAAATCCTCCCCCACCCCTTTTTCTTTGTTTTTTGTCTCTTGCTGTACATATTGTAGCTATTTAAGTTCATATTTGCCCCCCATCTTTCACATTCAGAAGGCAGGCAGGCGTCTCACATTTCACATTAGAGCAGAAGGAGCTGGTTTGATGCTTTGCAGCGTTGATAAGGACCACGCAGCAATAAGAGATGGAAGTCCACCAACAAGCGGCCCACCGTCCTGATGGTTGCTGAATTAATGAGCTGCCTGTTGTGGAATCACAGGGAGGCGGTGTGGGTTCAATGTTACCGTAAAATAAGGTCAAAGATGTAAATATTATCCTAATCAAATGACTGTGACGATCATGTTTTTTGTGTGTAGCTTCTCTTTTATTTCACTTCCTTTAACACATGCCTGCCCTTTCAAATCTTAGTGATATCCTTCTATAAACGGGGCTGATGGGTTGGTTTTTTTCACTTTATATTATTGTTTTTTAGATCTCTAACTTACAAACGACGGTTCACGATTGGGCTTGAGGTAAATATAAAAGAGAGCATTCCGTGTCATCTGTGCTTTTCTTTTTTTAGAGTGGGAATTACCCCGTTGATGTGGACACTGAGCCACCGCTAAGTCACTGGAGCGTTGGGGAAGTAAGCAGGCGTATGACAAGAATGAGTAACTGAGGTCAAACTGTGCCATATATTGCAAATAGTTTCTCATTCTTCCCCTTTTCCTCGTTATTTGTTTCAATTGTTTATAAATCTATGCAGTTCGTCTTGCATTACTTCAACTTAATGAGCATTTTGTTCTAAAGTCAAAAACATGATCAATGACGAACGGTGTGAGCATTTTGTAAGGACTTATCTATTTTTGTTTTTTATGTAACAGGATTGAAATAGGTATTGTGCCACTTTATGTTCTTTTAAATGTGCAATAAATTATATTTGAACTGTGTTTTGATAAAGGTGTGTGCTGGTGTGTGTGTGGAGCTTTAAGAACCTGATGGCATACGTTCGTTTATGAATGACAAGTTGGTCGATGGGTTTTAAAGCATAACATTTACAGCACAACATGGCGACAAAGAGGAAGCCAACTTTAGTGATTTACTGAAGAATAACTAACGTTTAATCCAAAGATGTCTAGAAATGTCTCCAAGATGATCTGATAAAGGGCTTCATATAAATATAGCAATGCATTAAAAAAACAATTTATGCATATTTGGAAACCCTGACCTTCAGTTTAAAACTAATTTAAAACTGATTATGAAAATAATTTGAGGTTTATAGCCTTTGAACACCTTATCCACATTTTAAAAGTAAGATATTAAAGTTGGCTGGTGTGTGTTTTTCATGTGGTCAGTCGTGTGATGCTCACCATTAGGATACAGTTTTTACAGCTTTGTGTAGCAGAACGCTGGTGAAAAGTTTAAAATATTGAATATTAAGTCTAAACCAGTGGGATTATTGGAGCCAATTTAAAAAGCTGCTTATAAAACATTAACTGAATGGAATGACTTTCTTGTATCTTATAAAAAAAAAATCAATTTTGTTTAAAATTACCATAGAAATTGACTGAGTAATAATAATGGAAAAATGGAGCAAAGATTCGCTGGACTGAAGAGCTGACGTGTTTCGAGGCAGTGACTGTGTTTTTATCATAGCACAACTGACATGTGAAACGGAAAGTGAATTACTATTGAATAATAAGGAATAACATGCTGTTTTATAATCTTTGATTTAAATTTGAATGTGAAATTTGATTTCATGTCATAAAAACCTGTAGAACATTTTCAGAAGGTGAAGTGTAGACTGGTTGGTAAAGGACACAGGAGCAGCGTGTGATTACATGTCTGTCGATGTCACACAGACCTGCTTATACAGCTAAAAACAAAGGTGCCAAGTGTTTCCAGTAGTGATGAGGCAGGATGTGTTTATTTATTTGACTGTGACCAGGCTCACAAACATTCATCTCATCATAGAAGAGTTTCATTAATCAGCACCTTGTTGAGTCATTGACTCATTTTTATCCACAGGAACAGTCATAATATCATTATTTAATCAACCAACATGAACCAAACCTGATGCCAGGCTTTTAATCTAATTTAAATCTTAGTTTAGTTCAAGTTAACCCATTTTAATATAAATCACACTAAACCCCAGCAAATGGCTTTGATGTTTCAACCTTTTCTCCACTATGTTTACTTATGTGCACATTATTAGATACTTTATAGGAACTGAACCCTGGAATAAGTTATTTTACATTGTTTTGATCACATTATAAATCCTGAGGTTATTTTTATTAAAGTTAAAACAACCATTTTGATCAGCTGGACGAAGGCTTGTTACAGAGATTTTATAGATTTTTTTTTTTATTTATTTATTCTAGATCTACTTTGGTAAGTATTTCCATGACAGTAAGGGAAACATCGATCATTTATCATCCATGTTACCATATTTTGGTAACCAGAATAGAAACGCCACTTTACAGCAAACAAGGCAAGAGTTTAAATGTGGTCAGAAGGTCCACCTCTGTTTTAAAGTGGAGTGTAACTGCTTCATAGAATATCACCAGTAATATGTTACCTCCTGTAAATTCAGTTAAAAAAGGTTAATCAGTTAACTGCTCAATAAAAGTTAATAAGCTAAAATGTTCCTTTGTCAGCATTAATGTTTGAGGGTTATTCTGTCACCTAAAATGCTGTTTTTTCCATCATGTTTTTTTTTTTTTTTTTTTTTTTTTTAGGAATTTCTCATATAAGCAGTCTTTGTCTATGTTTTGTTTTTTGTTTTGTTTTTTTTAAACCATACTATGGCGAGTGACTGTTTGTTGTCATTACGTTGACCTTTATTTCTTTTGCCATTAAATAGTTCTTTTTAAAATGTTATAAAAGTAATAAGGTCTTTTTTTTAACAACACTCTTCACTTGATGTTTTGTATTTCAAAGTATTTCATTGATTGTCATGTAAATGATTAAGGTCCTTATTGCTCAGCCCTAAAGTAACCGAGAGCAGCTTTGTCCACACGGGGGCAGTATTTGTCAGTAGGAAAGACCCTTTCCTGTTTCAGCAGAACCAGTTTGTGTCCCACTAACATGCAGCTGCCATAAAAACACAGTTAGATGTACTGTAAATGTTTTTTAAATAAAAGTATGGGTATTTGTGGGATCATATTGCTAGATGTGACCAAAACTAATAGATCAAAACAAAATAAAAAATCACAGATGACTTTCTATGATAATAGCTTTAATCAGCACACATATTTTCCCAACTAACTAATACCATTAAGGAGTAGCTGCTGCTTAGCTTTTTTTCCCCCCCAAACTGCTGCGGTTAAAAGCAAATCATTGCTGGAGTGCCTCATTTCTAACAGTTCACCGTCCGTTTTACTGCATGGGTGTTTATATAGCGTCTGAGCCAAAAAGATTTACAGCTGATAACTTTTTCCTCATCCCTCTGCATGTGGATGTTTTGCTTTTTCTCAGTTGTGCATGTCTGTATCCATAAATGCAAAGTGCATGCAGTAAATGTGTGTGTGCTTTTTCTCCATCTGCTGAGCTGCACTGAGAGTCATTTATCTCAGTTATCCAGAAACTGTCAGAGCTCCATCTGTGAAAAGAGTAAACACACTGACTCACACTTTTTAAGCGACGGCCACTGATACCAGACAAGAGTGCATGGCAGAATACACTGACGGCACACTCACCCGCATACAGAGATCTACGGTTTCTGTTTGTTTTCATTTCATTAGAGTGACAGAAGCATGGCAACCCCAGAGGGGAGATGGATAATAGTCATGTTTTGTCATGTTCTTTTTTTCCTCTCTCTGCTGATACTCCAGGTTGCTGTTTTCTTTTAAAATGATTCAAAGTGAGTCTGCAGATAATCGATGAGTAGAAAGATATCAGAGCTTCTGGCTGCTTGACTTTGCTTCACTATAATTAAGGTATTTTGCCATAAATACTTTGCAAATTTAAAATTTTCCTACAGGAAGTTGCAAAAACAATGTTTTTCTGCTCTTTTTGCAGGTCATCAAAGTGTTGTACAAGCAATTGAAACGAACATTAAAATAGACAAGCAAGATACAGAAAAGCTCAAATATAGATTACGAGTTTAAAAACTGTTAAAATAGTCAAAATTAAAACATAAAAAAATTAAAAATTATTAATTAAAACAGAAGAAAATGAAAATTAGTTATATGACAGAAAACAAACATGTATGATCAAAAATGTTTAATTTTGGCTAAATTTAAACCACTTTCATCCTTTTTTTTAATCATTATTTATGCCCTGCTCTAATCTTTCTCATCTAATCTTTCTTCCACTTCTTCCTCCTCGACCATCCTGGAGTTAGATGAGATAATCTTCATGTGAACCTGGCAGAGCCTCTTCAGGACGTAGATCTACATGTTCTCCATCATCAACTGACTTCAAACACCAGCTAGATCATCCAGCTATGTGTGCGAACAATCCCAGGAGTTCCTTTTGTGCACTTAATGACTCCCTGAGACCCTGCACAGCTTGGGAACAGTAACAGGATATTCTTCTTGATATCAGAGGATGAACAGGTGTGCAGATGGCCCCAAACTTTAATCAGTCTTCCTTTGTTGCTGAGCCATTTGGAGCTTAACCTGCATTACGACCTTACATGTTGCCTGCCAGGTTGCCACGGGTGTGCGGAGCTCTTTGTGGCACAAATTGTGCCCTGAAGTTATTACTGATTACAGTCGGCTTGGCAGGATATTTCCAGCCTCCAGCTAAGCTCTGTCGTGACAGAGTGAGCCGTGTTTGGATGGTTTTGATATGCATGAAAAACTCTGCAAACATCTTCAAG
This sequence comes from Jordanella pulchra, assembly GCA_034780135.1. Taxonomy (NCBI): domain Eukaryota; kingdom Metazoa; phylum Chordata; class Actinopteri; order Cyprinodontiformes; family Cyprinodontidae; genus Jordanella; species Jordanella pulchra. The sequence continues at coordinate 34,705 of JAUZNJ010084463.1, forward strand.
AGACCTTAAAATATGCCCCGCATTTTCTAGTGTTTTCAATGACGGACTGAGTAAAGGATTTAATCTCTCTTCAGTACTGAGTCAGAGGAGTTTTTTTGTGTTATCGGACACTCTTTTATTATTTTGTCAAAAGAATCTATTCAAGGGTTTAAAGCCCTGGATAAACGAAAAGAGTCTTCCTGTTTGAGATAATCTGTTTTCATGGTTGCCAGGCAATTCTCTGTCTTTAGTGCTGCTCTTTCAGCACACTTGTGTTACTAAGGCTAACACTATGTCATGTAGTCTACAGGCTGTAATACAGATTCTTATTATTTTATTAAATTTAAACTGGTAAAAGATCAAATGTCTCACAGGGCATGTCACGTTTTTGTAGTAAGTTTTTTATCTCAATATTTAATTGCAAGTCATTGCTGTGATGAATGAAATCAGTTAAAACAATCCTTTTTATACCCTGAAAGTTTGAAGTAGAAAATCATTAATCTTATTACATGAAGAAGTCCTCCAGCCTCATCATATATATATTTATATATATCTTACCTTTATTTTAAGTTAGATTCTAAAATGATTGTGTCATAGAAAATAAATATATGAATGAATAAACGAATTACTAAGTTTAAAACCTCAATATTCAAAGAGTTCATCTGTTGTCTTATTATCTGGACCTAAAGAAATAGTTTGAGTTAATTTCCAGGCGTTTTCCAACCATGTAGATGGAGCCCAGTTCTCTGACAGAAGTTGGGACAGAGAGCAACAAAAGGCAATTATTCAGACCCAGAGAACATTAAAAGCATAAAATTTCAAATTGTCAAAGAAAATAGGGTGGCTAACTCTCTTGCTTAAGTGGAGATATTTCCGTCTTTTCCTATCTGAACACCACACCTCAATGGTCTGGCTGCTGACTTCACAAGACATATTACTTGTTGTATGACATTGATTTTGGGGTAACAATTTCCAATAAATAGTTAAATCAGCAGCAGCAAAGATAATGTGTATAAATTTCAGCATAGATGTTCTTATAAGCACAATAACTGCAAATGATTAGGTTACTGTCAATCCCAGTTTCTCCATTACCCTCCTGTGGTCGTTACTGCACACACTCATCTAAGGTAATCTCAGTATATCTGTGATAGTCACAGATTATTTTAATTAACCATTAAAAATAATCAGAAACCATTTACAACCATAGATATTCTTCTAAAGACCAAATCTACAAACTGCTTCGTGGAATATGCTAAATTAAATGACTAGAAAGTTAAGTTTAATTCAAATCAAAGGCAAAATCGGCTGTTTGGAAAAGAAATCCTTACTAAATAATAGTTATAGAAAAAAATCTTAACAAGGACAGAATCAATTTAAACGAAAGTTCAAAGCTGAGTTTTTTGTTGCTCCAAAAAGCTTCATATAGATCCTCAGAATTTGACCCACCTTAAAAAAATGTTTCTTTTTTCCTTTCATTTAACATTTTCTGTCCATTTTTAGTCAACTGCTAATAAATCCTCCTTTCTTCTATCAACTCTCCTCACAGACACTTTGTCACATTAATTTTTCCCATGGTTTTTTTTCCCACCCTCGCTTATCACCCAGGAAAGATACACTCTCCCTCCACACGTCTCTACTGCCTTTCTTTATCTCCCTCTTCTTCACCCTATTTTACCTTCCTGGTTTCCATGTTTTGGGGCCTCACTGGGACTGTGATATTCTCCACGCCTCTTACCTCTTCTGTTATTCATCATCCTCTATTGGTCTATTCATCAAATAACCGGAATGGTTCAGTCAACAGCAGGCCAGAAGTCTTGCAGCTGCAGACAACAAACAGTTCAGGTCAAGGAATGGATGAACTCAAAGCCTGGACCCTAATGCTGTGTGGCATTTCACATTAAAAAACTGTTTCCTTCAAAAGCTCAGAGCTCTTTAAGGCATCCTTTTTTATCTACTTAATCTTTACAGGTAAATATTTTCTTGATTTGACATACATGGAGTTATAAGGACGCTTTAGTGTGGCTTGATCTTGATAAACCTGCTAAAAACGTGTTAAAAGAATTATTATAGAGCATAATGAAACCAACACTTTAGAGATATTGCATTTTTCCATCACAGGGGATGGACAACCATGCCGACACATTCATACCAATTTTGGATTGGAAGCTGGAGTGCCTGGAGAGAACCCACACATGCACTGGAAGAACATGCCAATCCATGCAGAACAACTGCAGGTTTACGTATATCCAGGATCTGAGGTTTTATAAGTTATTGGTTTATTAAGTGCTATAAATCACACATCATGTTATCATTGCTTTTTATATTATTTAATCTTTTATATTTGTTTTTGGAGTAAAATACAAAGAAACACGACTTAAAGTTTTCACATAAAAGTTACCCCAACATGTTTAGCTTTACATTCTAACTTTGATCTGTTTTTGTTCCAGAATAAAATGTTCACTGCCTTCCAAATATTTTTTATTACATTAAATTGAAGTATTTCTATCCAGAGATTGATCTGTTCTAAAAAGAAATGTTCATGTAGGTAAATTAGAAGCTAAACACAAAGTGTTTTCTGGAAGCTGCTTACAGCTGCTTAATAACAGGTAAACAATCTAGACACAGTTCATTTCATTTTTTTTCTGTGTAGTATTTACCTTCACAGTGCAAACACTCACTAATCATGAAGCCATGCAAAGCCTGTAGTTAAACACATAATTTAGTGATTATCGGAGGCTTGCAGGTGGCCTGGTTGGAGAGCACCATACGACTTAGAAAATGAGTTTTTTTAAAATGACACACAAGGCTGGCTAATCAAAGATTGGACTCGGTTCTGGAACGGAACAGAAATTAGTTCCATAACGTGTCTAAAAACCAAAAACGCTGCGATAAATTTGATTTGTCTCTTTAAACATAAAATCAGAAAGAACGTTTTCATGGTTTGCATTTTACAAAAAGAGATAGATTGGATAAACAGTTTAAAATATTTGTGTATATGTTGGTAAGAATCCTGCCCTGTGTGGCCATTAAATCTAAACTTTGTTCATAATGACATCAAATAAAGGTTTGTCCCATTAGCAAGTAATATGCAAAAACAAAACTACTTTTATCAGTGAAACAATCAAATCAAAGCAGACAATGCTTCTTTTTTAAAATAAAAACCTACTATTTGAAATTTTCTGGGGTAACTTTCTGCAGCAATAATGATAAACTTACCACGATAATAATCCTACAGCAGCTGGTTCCGTATCCAAAGATAAAAAAATGTGTAACTCCAACACAAAAACGCAAACATCCTTGAACATATAGAGAGACAGATGTCTAGATAAGACACAGCTGCATTCCTTCGATTATTCATAAATGATTGCATGTCAGAGCAAACAAACCTACTTGATTTTTATTCCAGGTTTTATCACTAAAAAAGAAAAGAAATACAGCTTTGCTTATGTCCCTTCAACTGTTTTCGATATTCATGGGTCGCCACAAATCCTTACGACTTGCTCACAGATTTGGTGAAGCTTCCATGCCGGGTGCCCTCCCTGAAGCAACCAGGATTCAAACCAGGGTCATATTTTCATGTTCTCTCAGAGTAGAAACAGATGTTTCAGACTAATCAGCATATTTTCTTACTGTTCATTTTACAGCTAAATCTTCTGGCTACTGTCGAACAAGAATTCATGCATGCTCATAAATACAGAGAGAAATTATTGGTTTCCAGGCATTTTTCACGGGTGGATTTCTCTATATGATCCACTATAGATGAGAAGGTAGTTATTGCTTTTAAAATCTGCTCATGTCGGTTTTCCTCATGAGAAATACTTCTATCAAATATTTAGTTAGACTTGAATACCTGTATTTATAAAACATTTTTACACCCAATTAGTTCTTTACACTTATGGAAGCTAGAGACTAAAAAAGGTGCCTATGGGCATAAAAGGAGTCTACTTTAAAATGCATTAAAACAGATTTATCAGGGTGAAAACCTGCAATGTTACAATGGCCCTACAGATCAATTATGTAGCACACTATGTAAAATGAAGCATCTTTTTTTTCCTTTACTTTTAAAAGATTAGCAAATTTCTTCTGTAAATCTTTCCTAAACCGCTAAGCCTTTGTTTTGAAGTCCAAACAGTGTAGAAGATTTACAAAATGAAGAAGGGAGTAAAAAACCTGCTGAATATAATACTCCTCCAGGAAATGTTCACACAGACATCTTAAAAACTCATAACGTCAAAATTAATGAAACGGACTAAACATCTGAAACCACATTACTCTTTGCAGTGTGTTGTGGGACAAATGAATCAAGTCAGCAATCAAATGAAATCATGTTAAATTCTTAGATGTAAAGAATAATAAAACAAACGAGATGCTTTAGAACTTAAATTTATACTCATTGACTGGTTAAAACTGGCTATAAAACAGCTCTAACACTTAAAAAAAGTAATGCTTTCCAAGCAATAGATCATAAATAAATGTTAGAGCTCGTTTAAACAGGGGTCACTCCATTCCATACAAGTGTAGCTCATTTCCAGTATGTCCTTATTCAGTAGGGTAATGTAAAATAGTGTCTGTGCTTCCAGTGTTATAAATACTATTATTGAATTTGTTGGGCTCTACTCTGCTGCCTGGCGTCTCTCTTATTTTTGGTCTCTATTTGTGTGCACCAGCGCTCGCTCTCGTTATGCCTCTTTGACGAATCGGCATCACATGTGCCTCTACCACTGCACTAGTAAATAAGTAAAAGGACTCCTTTAAATTGGTTTATATAATGGGTAATAGGAAAAGCTTTGGTCACTTTAAGTGGGCCATTTATAGAGCTTTAACTGCATTTTCTGCTCCTTTACGTTCATACAGAGCACTAGGAATGGCTTACATGGTATTAAGTGTGTTAATTATAGGATTTTAACAGCCTTTTATGTTCATTACAGTTAAAACAGATAATAAAACTCTGACTAACTGTTCAGGCTTTCACCTAACCTTATTAAAAAGGCCTGTATCCTGCAAATTATTTCCCTTTTTTTGCTTTTAACTATCTTAAAATGTTATTCCTTCACCAATATGTTGCACAACAGGGTATTTCACTGGATACATGAATCTCTGAGTAATCCTCAGGATTTCTGCTCTTCTCCTCCCTGTCCTGTGATAACGACTGAAACTAAGAATGCCCCCTACTGAAGGCACCCAGCTCAACCATGCTGTCCCTGCACTACAAGGAAACGCCCACTTTCTCCAATCAGGGAGGATTTTGGCTCAAAGTTGAGACAAAGTGGCTTTTTTAGCCGCTAATCTGATAATCGCAGCAACTTTTCTTTTTTGAAAAATGTCTAAGAAGTGAAACTTCTTTTTTTGGCCACAATAGGTGTGATTGGATGACCTCATGAAATGGGCCCACCCAGACTTCGCTTTGAAGGCAAACGTTTTTCTTTAGGCTGGATGGAAACACTAATATTTATTGACAATTTATTTATTTTTTTAAGGAATCTTTTCTGAAAGCAAGAAAATATTAATTTAACCCTTTAAAGCCAAGTGTATCATGAATTTCAGAGAGCTCTGCATCATCAGTGGGATATTTTCATTCTTGAAAACCCAGACTTACAAAATCAGACACATGTAGTGAACAGAAAATGTATGAAAGATTATACAGAAATGCCTAATGTATCAACATTGGTGCAAATAAATAATCTCATTTAACTCATACAAAATATATGTTTTTTTCTTCATTTGTCACAAAATTCTATGACAAGTCTAATATTAAAAAATCTGAAATTATTTCATGGTTCAGGATTTAAGGGGCTAATAGTTAAATAAACTAAAAAGAAATATTTAATTATTTAGACTTTAAAAATCTCTATTTATTGAATACATGCATCACAAGTAATATTTAATAGAAATCTTGACAGCTATGCAGCACTTTTGACTTTCCAATGCTTCAGTCAGAATTGATCCCAACTATAGACTTCAGATTGTGTGACATGTTTAAATATGAGCACAAAGTGTTATGGTCAAAATCTTCCCTAAGTATTTTAAGCCTTAGTGTCTTATTCACTTCAACAGCAGAATCTGATGGTGTAATCTTTGTGCCACTGACCTGAGCACACAGTAACCAGTCTGAGCACGCAGTGAGAACAATGTGCAGCATTTAAACTCACTATATTAGCTGCTGGGCAGGGAGACTTACAAACATTTTTGAATAACAAAATTTTGATGTTTTGCCGACATTTCATAAAGTTAATATAGTTAAAAGGGGGAAAAGCTGCAAAAAAAGGTGTTTATAAATCACACAAAATACCAAAGAGCACAAACTAAAACTAAAAATAAAATCAGTGTGTGTGAATAATCTCTTTATTTTCACTGTATTTATCTCAGAGTGAAGCATAATGGCTTTCCTCGCTTTGCACAACAGTAAATGCAAGAATATATCTACATATTCACACTAAACTGACGTCTAAAAGAAGCTATTTTTTTATCAAAACTTTATAACAGTTAGCTTTGGTTCGAACAAAAGACAAGATGCTTTTTGGTCTAAAGACAAAGTTTAGACAGAGACCAAACAGTAAAGCACAGAGGACTCAGACAACAGGGTGTTTAATTCTAATAGTACAGCTTTTTATTTACCCCCAAATTAGATGAAATAAAGCTTTAAAAATGCCAAACTTGGACAGACAAGCTAAAGAGGTTGAATAAACTGGAATAGAATCATAAAAGGCCAAAACACAAACAAGCACCAGACAAACTAATTAACTGAACTCACACATTAAGGATACTGGTTTAGCTAAACCATGTGACAACAAAGGGAAAAGAAAATGGCTGCCAAGTTACAAACTAAAACAATGAAACAAACCTTTAAAACAAACACCTGCCAGGAATGAAGCGCATGGTTTCAACCAAAGAGGCGGTCAGCAGTAAATCAGGTCCTTTAGCATTAAGCTGAATTTTACCAACAGGAGGATGAACTGAACCACAGGTCTGCAGCCAGACTGTCTGTAAAGTAACTCACCTGTGCTCTTTCAAGATCCATCATTTTCACTATGCTGGACAGGTATCTAGTTTCAGAGATGGATAGAGAAGCAAAATACGTACTTAAGAGATTTCTTCGTCAAATTTATTAATTTGTTAACTAGCTTCATAAATCCCAGATGATCCTGTACTGACATATTGTCTCCTGCCAACATGGTGTTCAAAGTTTTCTCCTAAATTAATCAAAAGGCTTTAATTTAAAGCATCAGCCTACATTTGTTTCTCATGAATAACTATGTGGTCGCCTGTTTTGTTTGTTCTAAACAGCACACTTTTAACTGAGATATTCAGTCTTTTTTATCTTTATTAGTTGATTGTGGGTAATCCATTCATTTGGGCCACAACCGAGCAAGAAATGTGATAAATGTGACATGTAGCCAATCAGAAAGCACTTCCTGAGGAAAAAAACAAAAAATCTCAGCAGTGAGGGAGGCCCTGCTCCTGTGTGACTCTTATTATAATATTTTTTCTGTCAAAACAAGCTCAGAAAGAATCTCTGTTCTCTCTTCTTCATTAGCCATGTTTATTTACTCTGAACTTACGTCTGATCTTGTGAGGTTTTATGAGTCCCCCCCCAATCCCTGACATCAGAGTTTTCCTTAATGAAATCTGTCCTTTCAATTCAGTTCAATTCAGTTTATTTACATAGAGCCAATTAACAACACATGTTTCTTCAAGGCACCTTACAGAGTCAGTTCAACCAAATCATCTTGTCAGAATGGTAAAAGTTTTCTATCTGCCAATACTTTCTTGCATTCTGTCTCCAGCTCTTCAGCAATTCCTCACACCGAGCAGCAATAGTGGAGAGGAAAGATTCCCTTCGAAAACGAAGAAACTTGCAGCAAACCGATCTCAATGTGAGCGGCCTTCTGCAGAGGCCGGCGGGGGGGTTCAAGGAGCCAGTAGAAGACACACGATGAACACACATGAAAGCTCTGGTCCATAAATATTTTGTCTGTCTGAAAAAGAAACAGATAAGTAAACAGAAAATATGGAAACGCTTCACGATTGCTGTGTGTCATCCTGGCTAATCTTCTTTGTGTCACATGTGACGTGCTGAACTTGCCGTATGGCCATACATCACACACAAACTAGGCCCAAACCTGTTCTGTGTCCAATGCTTTTATTGTCATGTTTAAAGTCTCCCAAATTCAGCAAATCATCCAACAATTTGAATGACTGTCTAAAAACACCATTAAATGTCTAAAACATTCACCTATTGAACAAATGTTTCCCAGTTTTATCCTTTTTTTATGCAAAAAATGATAATAATAAATAACATAATTTCCAAGCTAATTAAAAGAAAAGAAGCTGTTTAAAAAATGTTTTTGGTTCTTTTAATGTTGTTTTGTTGAGAAAATTATATTTATACATTCTTTTTAAAAACCACTTTAGCTTCTAGGACTGGTATTTATTGTTATTATTGTATATTCATTAGTTTTTTATACTATTTTAGCCACTATTAAAAGCCATTGTAGAGGGTCTAAAGAGCCACACTTGGCTCTGGAGCCTCAGCTTGCAGACCTCTGCTCTGGTTTAAAGGAAGCATTTTAACACCCATGCATATGAGATTATAATAGCTTTCCTGTAACAAAAAAAGCAGGATTTTCTCTATTAATTTCTCTTATTTTGATGCTGAGAATAAATAAAAACCTCTAAAAAGAAAATAATTAGGTATCAAACCATCTACTCCAGATAAAACATTAATTACTGAACTAGCATGACGGGTAACTGTCATCCAACATGGAAGCATAAAGATTTGATCGAACATCTTTGCACAAGCTCTATAAACGAAGGAGTCCTTGAGACCCACCTTTGTACAACCTCTGGGTTTCATGTTTTTCTCTAAATGCAGATACTTTTATCTATCGACAAACTATGCTTACTAAGCCCTTATGTGTATATAAACAGTGCAAAAAGCCACGCTGTCACAAAACTCCAAAGTGGCTTCTTTTTTCAGGTTTTATGTTGTATGTTTTTTAAAGTGCTTCTAAGATCTGTGTTACTGCAGTCCTCACACACCTCACATCCACTCACTCTTTCCCTGTGGGGGGATGCTAATGCCCCGGGACACGCTGTAACATTCCACAAGGCTAAGCTACCTGGACCAGCTATTATTAGACTGCATGCCGGACTGAGGGCGCACAGGGTTGAGACAAGACTTAAAACAACTGTGGAGCTGATTAGTGAAAGTGTTGGAGACAGACAGAGGGCTAAACAGCTTCCCGTCAGAGATAAATCAGTCAACATCACTTAAAAAGAGAAAACATGAATGAAGTGGAGGATTAAAAAAAAACAAAGCAAAAACAAGCCACACAAGTCATAACAAACAGACTGAATGTGGAAGTCCTGACACTGATAAAACAACGTTATATGTTGTGAGATTAAACATCAGCTTTGTTCATTTAAAATTGGCAAATGAAATATGAAAGGCTGAGTTTTTATTTTTATTTCCTCAGCTCTGTTGCACATGTGGATCATTTCAACGATGACCAAAGGGAAACACCGGATCTCAGAATCAAAGATCTCTATGGTCAATTTGGATGGATTTTTGTTTGGAAATGAATGGGTATCGTTTAAAGTTTTTTAAAAAGTAAAAGGCTTTGATATAAAGAGATAAGGTTGAGTTTTAGCAGTTCAAAAACATCCCTAAAGTGAAGTTTGAAATGTCCACATAACAACATGACATGATGTATTTAAGGGGAGCTTGTGCCAGAACAGCCGATGAATGGAGATTGTTAATGAAATGGACAACTGAGTGTTTACATCTGTGACTGCTTTTACTGCTATTTGAAGTAAACTGAAGCAAACATTTAGTTTGACATAAAAAAGTGCTGCTCGATTTTCAGTGTTCTAGTTTAACAGTACTACCTGGCAGATCAATATTACTTTTAATATTACTATAATAGTACAATATTAGTTTTCTTAATATTACTTTAACTTTTTATTTTGCTGTTATTTAGCTGACAATAAAAGTATGACGTGTGTGGGTCTTCAAGGTTTAAATATTGGGCCACTTTTATTTTCTGCTCGATTTGTACTCAAAGGTTAAAATGGGCTTTATGTTTACCTTCACTACTTCCCGAACTTCAGCCAGCTCCTATGTTTTCTGCCTTTTATTACTGGATAAACTGATTAATTCAGGTGTGTGTGACTTCACTAACCATAACCAGAATGACAGACAGGGACTTGAATGTTCAGCACGTTTAAAAACTCAGACCTTAATTAGATTTTGTAAGCTTCAGATTTAGCAAACATTCTCAGTATGTTACTAACTTTGTGAGCTAAGCTGTTAAAAATGTATTTATTCTCAGAGTCAAAGTTTAAATCCTAAATAACAACGGATTTATGACCTCAAACAGTTCATGTTTCTCCTGTATTTAAATCTCCTGATGTTCATCTTTTGTTATTTCTTCCATGAATCTCACACATTTTTTCTCTCTTTCTCCAACTCCCTTTTCAAGAAGGCTGACAAAAAGATGTGAAACTGTTTTGAAATGAGCGAAAAACAGCTTTTTTTCCACCATTCATTTAGATGCAATTCTTTGGTGTTAGTTTCAGGTTAAGTTGGTTCACCCTGTATTTTATAGGCCTATAGTGTGAAACTTTACATGCTGTCACTGTTTATGTCGGTCTTGGGATTAATAATATAAATTAGGCCTTCGTGGATTCTCTCATAACATACCACATTTAAAACACTTTGTCATGGTGCTAAATTTCATGAGTATTATCTGAACGCAGAAGAAAACATGATACACATACTGAGAGAATCTTAAGTTTATGAGCACGGATGAATTAAATCACAGTTAACTGATGGTGCTTCCAGTTCTTCGGCTTTAAAAACCTTGAAGTGTAACTACATTACTAAAGCAATAGTTTGTTAAAACCTCAAGTGCCAGTCATCAAACATGTGTAACTTTTCACCAGAGAGTGATATAATTTGCTTCACAACGTTTCCTTCTTGAAGCAACATGTGGAAATTAAACATTATACTCACCAACCAAAAAGTGACAAAAGAAACATTTTGGTTTTGATTTCTTATTAGTGCTTATTTATATTTTCTGTATACCTCCTTGTTGAGATCCATCTGTTCTGAAAAGGATTTCATTTACACAGCAAACAGGACGACCTGTGAAAACGTAATACTTTTTGTAAAAGGTCTGGTTGCAGCTCTCTGGTGGTCTTAACAGAAATCAAGTGGATTCCTAATGTCTTCATAAGTCAACTGATTGGTAAATGGATTGAACCTGTTTAAAGGTAATCTTGCTGTAAAAAATCATGGGTGTGCACGTGGCTCAGTGGTTAGCACGACCCATGTATGGAGGCCTTAGTCCTCGAGGCGGGCGACCCAGGTTCGAATCCGGCTTGTGGTCCTTTCCCGCATGTCTCCCCCCCTCTCATACCCCCTTTCCTGTCAGCCTACTGTCAGAAAAACGAGCCACTAGTGCTGTAAAATGCTCAAAAAAAAAAACAATATCATGAAGACACAGAAACACACAATGTTCTGGAGGTTGTTTGGTAGGAGAGTCTGTCAGGACAACTATAAGGTGCATATTTGAATAAATATCTGATATTTAGGAAAGGTGGGAAAGGGAAAAAAATGTTCAACAACAAAATTACCAGCTAAAATTTTCCAAAACATGGCAAACAGTTGATAGACAAAACTTTTACTATTCAACACATAAGTTGTTGATGATAATAGTTGGAAGTTTGTAGTTATTTGATTTTAGGGGTAAGAAGTCTGGCTAAGAAATAACTCGCTTGTAGCAGCCGGGACCCTAAAATGCTGCCTTACAGCATCGGCTCACTAAACTCTCCCTGCAACAGCTTTTATAATCTTTAAAAAAAGGGCAATAATTATGATTTATCCTGAGTAACCAACGGGTTTTTTTTTTACTATAATCCAATAAGGAGCAGTGACGTTCTTGATGTTTTGCTGCTGTTCTGGGAAATTATGGCTTTTGACAGATGACCAAATTCTCTTTTTTCTCCTTTTTTCCTGAAACAATTTAGCCTCAAAAAAAGAAAAAAAAGTGAAATTGCTTTTTAATACCAAGAAATAAAAAAAAAAAACCTTTATTTTCTTACATTTTCTGTTTTCTGCTAATACTAGATGAGAGCGAGTTTCATTAGCATCTATTGATACGTCTCAGAACATGTAAAAGTCACTACAAGGAACAGATTTTATTTCTTACTGAATTTAAAAATAGCTTCCCAGAATTATTTGATGTTATAAAAAGGAACGTTTTCTCCACTGTACATCACCCCAAAATGTTTTTTCTGGAAAGCGTTCATTTCTTGTGCCTCACTGGCCTAGAAAAATAAGAATCTGAGACACTATTAAGGATGATAATCTGCTGCCAGAAGAGCATGAGATCACCTCTGAATCAGCAAAGCTATGATCGCTAATAACCACACATCACAGCCAGACACTGTGGTGTTTGCAGAATTATGTGAGGTTCGTTCACTCTACTTTTTACAGGGCAGACCTGTCTGATATGTTTAAATCTCCTCTTCTCTTTCAGCATTACATGGCCTCCTCTTCTACCTCCCTTTAGGTCAAAGTTCTGGTATATGGAAGATAAAACCTTACTTGGGGGAGATTTTTGGATAGTTCAGAGGTCAGCTGAGGAGGAAGTGAAGAGGAAATGCAGATGTTTGGTTTGCACTGAAAAACAGAAAAATCTCAAACTGATTCACATCTAAACCTTCTTTTTTACTTTATATCTTTATTGTTTTTTTTCAATGCCTTTTCCAAATCTTGCAGTTGTTCATTTTTGTCCTTTAAATTTTCTTTCTGTTTCCTTAACTCTTCTTTTTATAGTAAATGTATCGTTGTTTTCTTTGCCTTTTCTTACTTTCATCTAATCCATTTTGTCCTCACAGTTCCTGTATTTCCTGTATTTCTCTGCTCCACAATAACCTTCTCTTTCAATTTCCATAAAAACAAATTATGTATCTTTTTCCTTTACTACAAGGAAAGGAAAGTTGTAAGTGTCAGACTGTAGGCTGTACATTGCAACTAATGGTGTGTGTCGTCGTGTTCTCACAAGAAAGGTCTCCTAAATAAGATGCACAAAATGTTAGAAACAATATACTTTGCTGTCTTTCACAAGTTTAACCAAAAATAATCAAATGGATCTAAACTCATTTGTGAGAGCAGCTGCAAGTTTCAGTGTGAGCCCTTTAAAAACCAAATGTTTTATATAAAAAAGTTAAAAACAACCAAAAAAAAAGCCATTAGTGTGAGTATGCTCACGAGACAAAAAAAAAAAAAGAGTATTAAAAAGTCCAAAGAAAACTTGATCTGTTCTTCAAAAACTCAAAACAAATGTTGATCAAAGGGTGGAGTGTTTGCAGTGGTGCCACCATAATGTAATAGTCACCACCATGAAATTACCAAAGTTTTATCTGGACGCTGCTTCATGTTTCCTCACATTTATAGCGATCCTTTCTAAGGGGGTGCAGCTTTCCTGGTCTTCAAAGTACTTGTGGTTATTACAGCAGAAGCCTGGAGTCTTTTCCCTCCGTTCTACTTCTGACAACAGCGTAATACAACTCCTGAAACTCTATCATGGCTGCTGGTTTAGTGTGCAGGATTATCCTTGGCCACCCTGGTAAAGGGTTTTGACTTTTCTGGAGCTTTCTATGTTTAGCTGCTTGGTATCAAACAAAGTGGATGATGGATCAAGACTCTCAGAGTTTATTTGCTTGTTGTTAAAAAATATCAATCTTTCACTATTATAGACTTTTATCGGCAGATTGTCTGTCTTTCATTGATCACTGGATGCAGCGTTTGGAGACACTTCTTGATCAGTGTTGGGACCTGACTTGAGCTGAAATGGACAAAAATGTTTGCTCTGCCTGAAGCAAGCAGATGGAAATCATTATCTGTGATTGCAGGGTTTGCCTGACAGAGAAAAACCCGACTGTCTCGATGTATGACACCCTGGACATCCCACCAGCTCACAGTTGCTATTTGTGATAAAGCAATCAGCCCAGGGGATTACGAAGGCCTCCCTGCGCTGCCTAACAGTCTGAATCCTACAGCTAACAATCAGCATCATGTGTGGAAGAGATTTATCTGTATTTATCCTGAACGCAGCACCAAAGATTCCCATCTTGCAGACAGTAATATCTACATGGCAGGGTCTGATTGGGTCTAAAACAAGATAATTAGCCCAGACCTGCTGTTTTTCATGGGATGTTTTCCAGTCAGCTCCGCTCCTGACCTATACTTTCTCCTACATCACCTTAATCTACCCTCTTTCCGCCCCCTCCTTATCTCATCCTCTCTTTGCTTTGATGTCCCTTGTCATATCGTTCTTCCCTTTACCAACACCCAACACCAGACACCCCAGTTAGTCCAGATTATAGGGTGGAAGCCGAGGAGAATAGAGTCACAAAACAGTAATTTTCCTTTTGCCGTCATAAATAGTTATTCATATTCACTCTGATAATAGCCTCTGTTAAAACTCCATTACTAAAGCAGCTCTTTGCTTAAACCCTCTGTCATGTTACGTGTTATTATAAATATTTTATTTCTTTCTTATGAGCTACAAAACATGCAGTTCAAATAAACAGTCCAAAATATCAATCATATAAAAAGTCATCAGTGAAAATATGCAGTGTTTCGCAATGAGTGGAGCGAACAGCCTGAATCTGTAAGTATTTCAGACTCAGAGATTTAAGCCTGTTACAGAGCCGTGCAGCCGCAGATTTTTAACGGAGTGGTAATAAATCGATGGACCTGTAAAGTTTCTGCTCATTGAGTTTGCCATCAGGAGGGAACTGAGCAACAGGGGAGTCAGAGTTGGTACTCTGTTATTTAGCACCTTCCCCTCCACAGACCCTACTCCGTCTGAGAAACTAAACATAACTGTCTCTTAAAATACAGATCTCTGCCGATAAAGCCTAACGTTGTATAAGTTTGTGCTCAGGATAGGATATGAGGTTTAAAATATACCATTTGACTTTTTATGGACTAGCATCAGATGTTAGACTGACTAATATAAATCTAGTTTGCCCATTTAACTAAAAAAAATCATTTCCCACATTTGATGAATAAATGAAATCTCACATTTTGACTTTTTTAGAAATAAGGGCATTAAGACTGGTGTTCTATGCCATTAAAAACACATCTGATTAGTCGAACAATGTGTTCTAACAGTCCCAACATTGAACAAGCTGTTATGTGCAGATACTGCATCCCCAACATTTGTAAATAATAAATAGGATAATAAAATATCACAGGTAACAAACCTGATTTTTAGGGCCTATCTGTAACTAATGCACAGTTTAGTACATTTCTACCCTTTGAAGAGTGAGATCATGTTACAGTAGTCAAACTGCAGACTCCTTCAAACCAAACAAGCTGGAAAACAGCGACTAAGCTACATTAGGAGCTACACTGCAGCTCATGAGGTACAGCTGCCATCTTGGAGCGGTCATCCTTTCTATTTGGCTAAACCAGATCAGCAGAAGATACCTTAGAGATGAGCGACATGTTTTTGTTTAAATCAAAGGACTGATCCCATCAGGGGAAAACTTTTCAGAATCAAAGTAAAGAGATTATGGTTTTTATTTTGTTATTAAAATATCACTGTATTCATGTGTATCCACCAGCTAATGTACACTATGTAATATTATAAATAGCTTATGGTTGATAGATAGATAGATAGATAGATAGATAGATAGATAGATAGATAGATAGATAGATAGATAGATAGATAGATAGA